>CAKNYM010052424.1:502083-516895 GCA_932195095.1 Andricus curvator
TATATTATATATTATATATTATATATTATATATTATATATTATATATATTAAAATAAATATATAATAATATAACTTTTGATAATTTGCCAAAATATGAAAATCCCGACTTGGAATATGTATTCTAAAATAATAAAATTTGCGACAGAAAATTGCAGAATTGTAAGATATCCGATACTGCAAAATTCCCGAAACTAGAAAATTAACAAATTCAAACAATTAAAAAAATGGTTTTTTTAATATGTCGTATTTATTTTTAAAAATACAATAACGAAATATTTTGATCAACATTTTTTTTTGCTTTTTCAGTGTTTTTTTTAAATTATTGTTTCAATTTTAAATAATACGAATTGAAAGAAATATTTCTTAATGCAAAAGAACAATAAAAGAAAAAGATGTTAATACAAGAGCAATAATTTAGAAAAATACATTGAACATTAAAAAAAATGTTCTTTCATCAAAATATTTCTTTGTTGTATTTTAATAATTAAATAATCACGAATAATTTTTTTTAATTGTTTAAATTCGGGAATTTTCTTGTGTGAAATTTGCAATTTTTTTCAATTTCAAAATTTTATGAATAATTCTATTCGGTTAAAAAGATATTTAGGAATTTCAGATGTTTCGAAGAGATTAAAAATATTTAAAAACTTTGAAAGTTTTCCGAAAATTTACGAAATACTTTTACATTTCTTTTTAACTAACTCGAATTTTTCCTAAGATTTTTTAAAATTTAGTAAATTAATAAAACTTTCTCGAAAGATTTTTAGATACTTTTTGAATTTTCTCAAGGATCCTTGGAAAATGACATTTATATAACCTTAAGCATAAGTACACAAATAAAATTATTGAATAAATAATTTTTCGATATTTTGATTTTGTATTCAAAATTATTTTACCCCTCCATTATTAATTTGTTTGAAATTTTGTTTTCCTTGAGTGAAAAATCCTTTTTCTTTCAAAATTGGTCTTTTTTACTTGAATTAAACAGCTTTTTATTAGAAATTAACATATTCTTGGTTAAAATATTAACTCTTACATTTTTTGTTGACAATTTGTCTTTTTTGGTACAAAATTCTTCTTTTTAGCTGACATTTTTTTGTAGTTTTCAAAAGGGTAAAAGCTCTCACAAGAATCAAAAAGGAGACGTTTATTGTATTCTGAAAACCTTTCCAAATATTTTTTAAATCTCGCAAAATTAAAAAAAAAATGTCTCAAAATCTTCCAGATGCTTTCTTGACATCTTTTGAAATCTTTAAAACTTAAAGGTAATCTTTTAAAATGAAACCTAAATCATTTTAAATTTTTTCAGAAAATCCCTCAGCGTTGCTTTTGAGAATAATATTTTTTATAATTTTCTGTTGTATATTTTGTAAAAAATTAATGTTATTTAATTATTTCTTAGATTCTTAAAATTAATGGTGAAAAATATATTTTATTGTTGCAGGTGACAAAGACTCTAGAGAACATATGTCTGGGTCTATTCCTTCCGGATCACGTTAAACGGAAATAAGAATGTCCCTTCATTGGGAAAAACTTTCCCCGGCTGAGTTTCAGCAGCTGCAAGATTTAGCAGCTTGTAAGTAATTTTCTAAAGAATGGAAATTTTTATATTTTTTAATACAATTTCATTTTCTGTTACCATTAACCCGTTGACAGTGTATGACGCATATTGCATTAAAAAAATGGCCAAGAGTGAGTTTGACGCAATATGCGTCATGTAAAATAAATAGGTTTATACTATTTCGATTATCATGACACTTGGTATGCAAAACTTTTTTGCGTCTCTGAATCCTAATATGGTATCAGTATTCCAAAATTCAAAATGGCGGATCCAATATGGCGGATCGAAATTACGCAAAATTGGCGGATTTTCATGAAACTTGGTGTATTAGAGTTTGTTGGGTCTCCGAGTCCAAATCTGGCATCAGAAATCCAAAATTCAAAATGGCGGATCCAATATGGCGGATCGACATATTCACGGAGAAAAATCGATATTGAAAAGTAGATATTTAAAACGGTGATATTTAACCATAATATACATATAGATTTTTTATAATTTTTATAATAATTTTTTTTTTTAAATTTGAGCTCATTGATTAATAAATTATTTATAATAATATAGATAAATTACACTAATGTAACTTTTAGCAATAAAATTAATTTTTTTTGTATTTTTAAATTTAAAAAAAATGGCGATACCACGCTGGAAACACCAGTTCTCGTAAGATCACTGAAGTTAAGCATTGTTGGGCGCGGTTAGTACTTGGATGGGTAACCGTTCAGGAATACCTGCGTGCTGTTGGCCCGTCGCGTCGTGGGTGTGGTGGGCCCACATTGGTAGTAAATATCCACCCAGAAACACTACCCGAATCGGGTAGTGAGGCAATGAACTTTCGAGTTCGAACTGCTAATCAATGTATGTATGTATGTATACATATAGATATTACGGTATAATATCTAATATCTTCTATTGAATATATAAGATTTTAAAGGGCAATTTCTGTTCATATTGAAAGAAGAAAATGTGTGATATTAACCGTTAATATCTCAGATATTGAAAAAGCGAACTTTTATGGGAGCAATGTCGTTGATGTGTGGCGTGGCGACAAAAGATTTTAACACTGCTTTATTCATACTATTGTATTATAATGATATTATAACGATATAATCATATTGCATTACAAATTTTGGCAAAAAATGGATTAAATGTTTTTGGATATGGATATCATAATTTTCTCAAGAAAATGAGGACTTGGTGCTACAGGCCTCACTTATGTTACGTTAGCCTTGAACAGCGTATTATTATCAATGCTCGAGTATTCGGATATCAAGAACAGAGGACTGCGATGTGAAATCCTTTTGGATTTTATAAAAATTGGCATGCTTTATAGATAATTTCTGCATGATTGAAAAACATTTTTTTAATATCTTAGATTCTGCCCTATATCTTGAATAGTGTCAGATAAAATTAGTGATTCATTCAAGCGACACGATCCGAGAAACGACCGAAAATATTTTTGTTTATCGCCTTGACAATCGAGCTGTCATTTCAATTCGTCTCATTTAAACGAACTTCTCGTAAAATCGATCGATCTGACCTAACAAACCGAGAAACTCATTTCCAAAATTTTTAATATTGCTATATTTAAATGAATATAAGTAGGAAATTAGTTGATAGACGTAGAAAGTCCTTTTTTCACGGTTAAAGCTAACTTTTACTTTCATACCTGAGCAATATTAAAAAAATATACAATTTTGTTTCATAAAATATATAAAACTAATAGAATAAAGAAACTTCATCAAATTTTTCTTCAAATTGAGAAAATCTAAAAAGACTCTGAAGTTTGGTATTTCTCAGAATTTATATTTTCTATAAAAAAAAGTTTATTTCGAACATATTTTCATATGTGAAATATTTGAAATATTGGCAATATTAAATTTAAAAATTTGAGTTTACTTTGGCATCTAAGTTGAAAATAGGATACAGGAGATTTTGTGATACATAGTTTTATTATTATAAATGATTAACAAATGGTTTATGGCCCAACTATCTACAGTAAAAGATATATTTGATACATTTTTTGTAGCGTTTTGATTACGGCTTCTTGCATATCCTTAAAAGTTCAGGAAATCATTGATCTCAGGGCATTTTTTTCTGGAAGATTCGCATTTTTTTTCAAACAGGCGAAAAATTCTTGGGTTACTTCATCATCAAAGAAACTTATTGGCAGATATTTTCTCGATACCCATTCCACCACCATGATGTTTTGATCAAATTTCTAGTAAAAGATCAAAGGTATAAATATATTTGATATGAAATTATTATATCAGAAATTGAGCAGAGAAATTACACTTTTCAGGTATCTTTATATTTTCAAATAAACTTGGAGAAGTGAAAATTGAGTTTATTTTAATGAAAAATAAAAATTTACATTTTTTCAATAACGAGACGATATTTGAAAACAGTGAAAGAGCGAAGTTGTTCCACCTGAAAAAAAATTTGTATACACTTTTCTTATCTTGCGCCTTTTTCTTGAAATTGTCGCTAAAAATTTAATAAAGTCGGTTATAATTGTCTTTTTCTTGTAACAATACAATTTTCTAATACTTCGTAAACAAAATTTTTTCAAGTTACAGATTTACACATTAATTTTTGTTACAAAATATTAGAAAATATAATTGTTTTAATTGTTCCAAATTATTTTAATGAAGAAAAATACAATATTATAGCTTATCATATTAAAATAAATAAAAAAAAATTATATAAAAATACACAATTAAATTGTTTTCATTGTTTTAATTTAATTTAATTTAAAAAAATACAACTATGGACGACTTTATTAATACTTTAGCGAATATTTTGAAAAAGAGGCAAGATAGAGAAAAGTTCTGAGAAACTTTTTTTATGATTTTTCAAGTGGCACAACAAAATATTATGTCCCGAAACGATTTCGTGACTTCAGCATGCACGCTTTACAGCCTTCCCGATTTGAAATTAATTCCGTCTAAATGTGATTTTATTTTGTTTTTAAATTTTAAAAAAATATCATTTTTTATCTTGAGGGACTGAATATTCTTTTTTTCATATTATCAATATTAACCTTCGATTTACTGTATGAAAATAAAAATAATGTAACAAGTTGTTTACTACTTTTTTTGTCAAAAAAAGATTTATTTTAATGAAAGTAAAGTTTTGTAAGATTCTTGGAAAAATCAGTTATTTATTTCAACCAAAAAATATGACTTTTCTTCCATAAAACATGAAGTTTCAATCCAAAAGGACGAATTTTTTATACAACAAAACAGCTGAATTTTTGACAAAAAAAGATAGTTTTTTAACAAATTATTTGATTCTTCAACAAAATGATTAATTTTTTAACAAAACAGTTGAATTTTCATCCAAAAAAGATGTCTTTTTTACAAAATAGGTACTTGAATATTTAACAAAAGACTTGAATATTCAACAAAATACACGCTTCCTCTACTTATTTGAAAGTGATTTCATACCGTAGCAGTTAAATAAAAAATCTCTAGTGATTTTAGTTACTAAGAAATTATGATTTTCATACTCGGATGCGTTTAAGGTATAAAAACACCCCCAAAACATGCTGCATAGCCAAAAAATCGTTAATCTTTCTAGTACGCGGTTATGAATCTTTTTTTTCGGTAAGTCTGTTCGTCAAAATGTGAAACTTTTAGCCAAATCTATCAAAGAGGTTTCGAGAAAAAAAAACATTTCACTAAAATAAGCATTTTTATATTAAAATACATAAACAAATTGAAACGTTGACAAGTGTTTGTCTGAAAACTGTCCATTTTTCATACTTTTTTCTTTCGAATTTTTAGTTTGTAGGTTCGAAAATACAAAAAAAAGAATTATATTTAGAATTTTTTATGACAAGCCATTTACTGTACATTTGGTGCGGGGTCCTTAATAATTTTCCAACAAAAAAAAAAAAAAATTTCAACCTAGGAGATGGATTTTCAAATAAAATGACCAATTTTTTATACAAAAGAGATGAATCTTCAACCCAAAAATATTATTTTTCTACCAAAAAGACAGATTTTCAACAAAATAGTTCAATTTTCAACTAAAGAGATGATTTTTCAACCAAAAAGATAAATTTTCAACAAATAAAATTTTTTCAGTCAAGAAAGAAAAAAAAGTTCATACAAACTGCTGACCTTTCCAGTCAAAAGACAAATTTTTCAACAAAAAAATTAATTTTCAGCCAAACAGTTGCATGTCTAACTAAAAAAGAAGATTAAGAAAAAAGAAGAAAGAAAGAAGATTAGTTTTCTACCTAAAATACGAATTTTTATCTAAAAAAGATCGATTTTAAAGCCAAAATAGAAAACTTACATTTTCAGTGAAAAAAATTAATTTTAAATGAAAAGAAATGATTTTTCAACGAAGTAGTTAAACTTTCAACCAAAGAGATGAATTAATTTAGCAAAAAAGCACCACAAAAAATTAGGATGTTGCACGACCAGAATAGTCAATTCTTACGTTTTTTGGGTCGCTGAATCCGAATCCGAAGTTAGCTCTTGATTTCCTAATAACCTGAAAAAACACTTTTTTGTAAATTTGACAGCTCATAAAAATGTAGAAGTTCCCGTGGACCAGACTAGTCAATTCTTACGTTTTTTTGGTCGCTGAATCCGAATGCGAAGTTAGCTCTTGTTTTCTTCATAACCTCTAAAAACACTTTTTCGTAAATTTCACAGCCCACAAAAAGGTAGGAGTTCCAACTGACCAGACTAGTCAATTCTTACGTATTTGGGGTCGCTGAATCCGAATCCTAATTCGGAACTCCGAAGTTAGCTCTTGTTTCCTTCCTAACCGCAAAAAGGTACGAAAAAAGTGTTTCTTGATGTTAGGAGGAAAACAAGAGCCAACTTCGGATTCGGATTCAGCGACTCCAAATACGTAATAATTGACGAAAGTAGTCCGTCAGGACATCTAGTTCCAGACTTCGAATTCGGATTCAGCGACCCCAAATACGTAAAAATTGACTTAATGACCTTCGGACATCCTACTTTTTTTGTGGGGCTGTGAAGTTTTATAATTTCAAATTTATTACCTTCGACAGTTTTTTAAAGTACTTCTTATAGAAATTTCCGGACATTTGCAAGATTTTTTCAAAATCCCTGACTTTTTCTGAACAGTAAAATACCCTAACTTTACCCTGATTTCCAGGTTTTCACTGGCCTACGTTCACCCTGCTTTAACGACAATATTTATTTTACGAAATTCTGCTCATTTGAATATTTGTGAAAACAATTATTTTAAAGATTTGTCACCACTAGCTATTCCTTCTTTCTTTCATTCTGAAGGACTAATAATATGAATAACTAGAGCGATTTCTTGATATTACAATCATTTGTGAAATGTCAACTTTAAACGATGTTTTTCTCGTTATCCGACCACCACCTTCTCCAATTGTTTACCCTCCGTTTTCTCGTTCCAAATGACCATCAATTTCAAACGTCTCATCGGTTCTAATAGACTTTTTCTCCTTTCTACTTTTTGCCACATATTTCTCATTTTAGTCTCTTTGTCGATTCGTTCTTTTTTGTACTGTCAACGCGATCTTTCTGAAAGACGGCATTACTTCTTTAATCCTCTCTCAGTAGAGTGTACCAAGTCATAAATTATTTAAGAAAAATAATAAAAAACAGAAGTCTGCTTTGAATAGTGGGTTCAAGCCTGCAGCAAACTGTGAATAGCTCCTTGCGAATATAATAAATTATATAAATATAAAAATATATAAATGTATAATAAAATTGTGCTTTTGCAGACTCTACTAAAAAGCTTCAGGATGTACTTACTGAATTCTGCGGTACTGCCACAACACCTGGCAGTCTTGCAAAATATCATCCGGATGGGGTAAGTTTTTTACTTCAATTTCTCAGATTTAATACCAAACTCCTACAATATTTTTTGTAAGGGGTTTTTTTAAGGGTTGAAGGCATGAATATTTACCAGCCCTGGAGTATTCGAAGCAGAGTTAGGAATTGTTAGGGAATGTCAATCTGTCCACTGACCTTTGACCTTCGATACCTCATCCTTGACGTTTGAACTTTATGACTACCCTTGGCCTACGGCCTTGCATTGTACCTCTGACCCTTAACCTTTGTCTCTTTACAATTCATACCTGACCTTTGACTCAAAAAATATAATCTTAGACCTTCAGCTTTGACCTGTTTAACCTTTTAACCTTTATTTCTAACCTTCAATCTTTATCTTTTTAACCTTTGACCTTGATCAGTTTAACCTTTATCAGTAGACTTTTGACGTTTGACACCATACAATTGACCTGTGACACTTGACCTATGACTCTTCACATTTCATACCTAACATTTGACCACAGAACTATGACCTTTGACCTTCACCTATCTCTTCTTCTCAAACTAATCTTGCGAAGAGTATTGCTAGAAAGTCAATTTCTGACAAAAATCAGACTATAATTAAAATATTGCACTGTTTATCTAAAATTTGCAACCCCTCCCCTTTGTAAGATATCGCAAGATTTGCTCTGAGCCCTCCCCCTTTCCCAAAATTCTTACTAGGATTTTATAAACTCATGGAATGAACATATTCACATATAAATTCTGTTAATTATAAATAAACGTGAAATTTGTTTCATAAAAGAAAATGTGTTAATAACAAGTATTAAGATCTAAAAACTTAAAATTTTATCATTTTTTTAGGGCCTAAAATGCTAAAATGTTGCGTAGTCTGACACACTTTGTGCAGTCCGGATTTAAGAGTATGTAGTCCGAAATAAAAAAGTGTGCAGTGGAAAATTAAATTTATTTTCTGAGAAAAATTTCCACTTTTCTAACCTAATATTTTTAAAGTATTAAAAATGAACTTCACTGTTTATTTAAAATATCTTCAGTATATAAATGACGAAATTCCTATTTATGTATCGCAGGCTTCACAGTCTTTCCCTTTTTTCTCGTTTTTCCACTTAAGTGTAAACTGAATGAATAGAACCTGATGAGAAAATCCTACTATTTTTGGTTGAATGTTAATTTTTTTTGTTAAAAAGTCTATTATATTCATGGTTAAGGATTCATCTTTTGTGGTAAAAATCTTTATTATTTTGTTGGAAATCTAATTTATTTGGAGAAAATTCAACAATTTTGTTAAAAGTTTATCAGTTTGGTTGAAAATTCTACTATTTGATCGAAAATGCATTATTTTTGGTTGAAAATTAAACTACTTGCTTAAAAATTAGCGTTTTTTCAAAAATTTATATTTTCGCTTTAAAAATTCAACTTTTCTGCTGAAAATTCTGCTTTTTGGCTTAAAAATTCAAAATCATGGATAAAATATTTTTGCCCTATTGACCGAACAATTTTTTTGGTTGAAAATTCAACGTTTTTGTTGAACATTTGTCTTTTTGGTTAAAAAACTCTTTTTTTTTGAGGATTCAACTATTTTTTTGAAAATTTGTCCTTTTTGGTTGCATTAAGCTATTTTGGATTTCAAATAAAAATGTTTTTTGATTGAAAATGCTACTATTTGGTTGGAAATTCATGAATTTTGTTAAAAATATGTCTTTTCTCATAGAAAATTAATCTTTATGTTGAAAGTTCATGTTTTTGGTTAAAAATGTAACTATTTTGTTGGAAATTGTTTTGTTTTGTTTTGTTATAAATTCGATTTATTTTTTTTAATTCGTTTTTTTAATAAAAATTAATTTTTTTAACTAAAATTTTAGAATTGAATTTTTGGTTGAAAATTGGAATCTTTTTTGTTTGACAATTAAATTATTTGTTTAAATATTCATGTATTTTGATGAAGATGTATATTTTTTGGTAGAAAATTCATTTCTTCGGTAACAAATTTAACTATTTGGTTTAAAATTCGTTTTTTATATTAAAAATAATTGTTTTTAATGAAAATGTAACTGTACCATTTGCAGTTGGAAATGCATCTTTTTTAGATGAAAATTCAACGATTTAGTTGAAAATTCAAATATTTTGTTAAAAATTCTACTTTTTTATAGAAAAGTTCATCTTTTTGGTAGCAAATTGAACTATTTTGTTGAAATTTCGTTTTTTTTTTTTAATTGATTTTTTTAACTGCAAATTAAGGAAATCCATTTTTAATTAAAATTTAAATATTTGATTGAAAATCGATGCAATTTGTGGAAAATTGGTCTTTTTTGGTAGAAAATTAATCTTTTCGGTTGAAAATTAATTTTTTAGTTTGAAGATTCCTAATTTGCATTGAAAATTCATTTCTTAGGCTGAAAATTGAATTACTTTGTTGAAAATTGATTTTTTAGCTTAAAAAGTAATTGTTTTTAATTAAAATCGATTTATTCCATTTTTGGTTCAAAATTGATTTTTTTTAGAAGAAAATTCATGTATTTTGTTGGAAAAATAATACATTTACTTGGACAGATCGAATTTCTCTCAGACTTTCCCCTAAGTTGTAATATCTTTGGATTTATTATTATATTTTTTTAATGAAAATGTTTCGTAGGTAAGATCTTCCAATTCGCTCCCTCCTTTTCCCTCATAAGAAATAGTTACATTTTATCAAATCCGCTTCCCCCCATATCGTCTTATGTAATTTGAGGAGTAAGCGAACAAAACCAAGCGGTCAAACCAAACCTGAATTCAGATTCAGCGACCCTAAACAATATATAGAAATGTGGGTGACGGACAACTTTGCACGTAGCAACTTTGCACGTGCCCAACTGTGTACCTCGAAATTTAGACGTGCACAGATGGGCTCTTGTGGACTTGGACGTGCACAGATGTCACTTTCCTAACTGTGCACGTGCACAGTTGTCACTTGCCCAACTGTGCACGTGCACAGATGTCCCTTGCCCAACTTTGCACGTGCACAGATGTCACTTGCCCAACTGTACACGTGCACAGATGGAACTTGCCTAACTGTGCACGTTTATGTCCTTACGTAAGAGTTTATACAAGGGTGATCCTTTATATCTACGTATAATTCATTTTTAACAGTTAAAATTCCAAATTATTATAAATATAAGAAAATCTTTCTTTAAATTTATTTGGCTTTTTCACAGAGAAAGCTTTGTAATAGTTACATTTTCGAAAAAACTTTAATTCATTTAACTTAACTTTCGCCAGTTGATAAATGTCTAATACAATGTTCTAAAGCTTGTATTAGATATTTAGATTTTGTGTGTGTGTGTGTTGATGCTACACTTTTTTGTGAACATGATAACTTGAGAATAGTTGCAGATAAATTGATAAAATTCGGACGGCTTATTTTTACCACTAATAACTTAAATCAGACACAAGGATTAAAAAAAATGTTAATTGCATTTTTTAGCACGTTTTTACTACTTGAAAAATTGTTTTTTTATAGTTCAAACTTTTTTTCATTATCATAATTGACAGTTAATGGATGCAAACAGAATATTCCTTGACTCGGAACAAATCCATTTTTCTATAATATTAATATATTTTATTGAAGATTGAGAAAATTTTAATCAGTTATAATATTGGAAAAATTGAGATATTCAATTTTATTGAAATAATTAATTCTTCTTCTTCAAGGAAGCAAATTATCTATTTGCTATTTCATCATGACGAGGAAGCAGAGTGCTCATGATATGAGCCCCAACAAATATAGACTCCGGTAAAACGCCCAAAATCGAATTCACAGCTAGTTTTAATACTTTCATCTTAATAAGCCCTACACTGTCAAAAATGTTTGGAATTCTCCAACACTTCTACAATACAAGAGTAAGGTAAAATTGCAAACACGGTATTGGAATGACGAAATTGCAATACATGTATTGTAAGTGCTGTAAATCGTGAAGTCACACAGAAAAAACTGGGGGTTCACTAATGTTGCGGCTCAAATAAAAGTTGGTATCCTTTCGAACTTGAGCTCCAATGATAGATACCTGCAGAGACCCAAAAGGGTTCGTTTAGAGCGCACTTGAAAAGAACAACATAAAGGCGCATTCACAAACCAAACGCTTGCAAAGTCGGGTTGGTAACTTCGCGATTTACAGAATATGTCGGTAAAGCAAACACAAAAGATATTATTATTTATTATGCGTACAATTTTCGGAAAAAGCGAACTGTTTACCCTTCTAGAAATAATTAATTGAAAACAATTCAGAATGATAGAAAGAAATTTGAATTGTTTCTAATCGTGTTTCTTAATCGTGTGTGCACGATTAGGAAAGATTCAGTGTTGCAAAGTTTCAATCGTTCCCAATAGGAACAATCGGTATTAGGATTTTGAGGTTATGAAGTGGCAATTTGATGGCAGCACTTTCGTCTCGCGGGAATTATTCGAAAACGTTTATTTACTTTTTTTTCAAAGCAAAACACATTTTAAGCAATATGTTCATGAAAAAAAATTAAATAAATGTTTTGTAACAATTTCCGCGAGCTGAGAGAGCTGTCATCAACAAATTCGCCAATGAAGTGAAGTTTTTTCATCCAATTACTCATTTCATTGTCTATAATTTTGTATAAAAAAATGTAATTTATTAAATAAATTACTTAAAATATTTCAGGTAATTATTTTTTTAAAATAAAAATGTAACTATTATTCCAGTTGAATATTCCATAATTTTAGTTGAAAATTCATCTATTTTTTTCTTAACTTTCTTTTTTTTGCCTATGAATTCATTTATTCAATTTTTGGTAGAAAAATTATCTTTTTTAGTTGGAAATTCGTCTTTTGGTAGAAATTCATCTTCTTGGTCCAAAATTCAATTATTCTAGTTAAAGATTCATCATTGCAGTAAAAAATGCATCTGTCTGGTTTAAAATTCAGCTATTTCAGTTAAATATTTAGAATTTTATTTGAAAATTCATCACTTCGTTTGTTTGGTTAAACATTAATTTCTTTAACTTGAAATATAATTATTTAAGTTTTGGTTGACAATTTATCTTTTTTAATAAAAATTAATTTTTTTGTCTGAAAATTCAACTATTTCAGTTGAATATTCATTGTTTTAATTGAAAACTCTTATGTTTGGTTTGAAATTAATTTTTTTTCACTAAACACGTTACTATTCCATTTTTGGTTAAAAATGATTCTTGTTTTAGTTCAAAATTCAACTACACCAGAGACTCGCTATTTGAACACGAAATCGGACGCGTTATATGAATTCCTAGAATTGCTGGTCCACACAGTTTCTCAGGGGGCAGGGCGAGAGACGGTTGCGACTCCGCCTCTGAAGGGACCCATGCACTATAACTACTCAGTCAAGTAGATTGCGCAATATTATGGAAACGGTTCAGGCGGCCCTGACTGTTTACGTTTCGCTGTACGCGTTATATGAACAAGGCCATTTTCAGGCAACCCCCGAGATTGTTCATCTATCGAGTCTCTGGTGTATTTGCTTGAGAATTTGTCTCCTTTAATCAAAAATTCGACTATTTTGTTAAAAATTCATGTATTTTGTTGACAAATTGTATTTTTTGCACAAAATAATTCTTTTTATTTGAAAATTAATCTTCTGGTTTAAAAATTAATCTTTTTGGTCGAAAATTCAAGTGTTCCAGTTAAATATTCATAATTTTAGCTGAAAATTTATTTTTTATTTTGTTTAAAATTTAACTATTCAGTTAAAGATTCATAATTTTACTTGAAAATTCATCACTTTGGTTGAAAAGTTTAACTATTTCATTTTTTTGTGAAAAATTGATATTTTTGGTGGAAAATTCAAGTATTTTTTGAAAATTCATTTATTTTGCAATGTTTTGTTCTGTTGTGTTAAAGGATGTTCAGAGTGAACGTCATGAATTAAAATAAATGTTTGCGTTTTACGGCAAATATGAATATGTTACTTTTAGTTGACCGGGAAAATTGAAAAACTTGACCGAGAGAAACCGGAAAATAACCGGGAATTTGAAATTGTCCGCCGAATCGCCACCCTGAAAATGTATGTGCTTGGGGAAGGAAAACCAGTTGTTGTGATGATTCCTGCATGTATTTAATACAATTTTGAACTATTGCACCTGTAAATATCACAATTTTTTATGTTTAAATTTAAAAATAGTTCAATCTGTTACAGTTTTTAAATAGTTCAATCTACAAGTCCATTTCTGTCAATTATCGTGTTTTTCGCTGTATATGATTTTTTTTGAAATTATCAGATGTGTAAATTAATTTTTTATGATAAGTCATTAGTTTAGAATCAAAGAAATTAATTTTCAGATCACAAAATATACTTTTAGAGTAAAAGGTAAATTAATTCTTTGATTTTACTCTTTACAAATGAATTATTGATTTTAAATTCAAAAGAAGGAAGACTTTTCTTCACAAATGCCAATTCTGAATGATTCATAATATTTTTTGTACTTTAAAATTATTAAACAATAATTATAATAATATTATAATAATTATGTTGTAAAAAATTGATTTGCACATTTTATCATTTCAAATAAGCGCGCGATCAACATGCAGTGAGGGTGATGGTGCGACGCATGCGCATTAAGACTTTAAAGAAATTCGTTTCTCTACAGTCAAATTGGTTATCTATTTTTATATTTTATGTTAAAATTATAAAACAAAGGAAATTTTGTTTTTTCAATGACCATACATCACTTCTAATAATATATATTTGTACTTTTAAAAAGTGACATGTCGAAAAGTTTCTTGCATATGAATAAGCCTTTATGTTTACAAGCTTGTTACATAACCTGCAAATTACATCTATCAAGTCATTATATCTATTTTAATCACGGTAATATTGTGTACCTTCATTGTCTTCATGAAGTTATGTCCATCAGAGTTTGATTGCATGTGTGCTTTCAGGTAAAAATTGTATTATTAATTAAACAAAATGTCGAAGTGGGCAAAGCGAAAAATAGGTTCTTTAGAAATAGGCTCATTTACAATTGAGATCCTTTAGAACCCCAACTGAGGTATCATTTAGAGCTCATTTATCGTTTTGGGTTCCTTTTCAGCAAGTGGGGTTCATTTTTGTTGCAGCTCCTTTGGAACCAAAAATGGGTTCTAATGGAAACCCCAGTTTTTTCTGTGCACCGTCCAGCATTCCAATACATGTATTGTAGCGTTTAAAAGTCGAAAATTGTGCACAAGGGATTCACGGAGTTAATGGAATTCAGGGAATTCAAGGAATTCGCGGAATTCATGAAAGTTAAGGAATTCACGAAATTTATGGAATTCACGGAATTCATGGATTTCACGGCATTCACGGAATTCGCGGAATTAAGGGAATGCACGGAATTCAAGCAATTCGCGGAATTCATGAAATTTAAGGAATTCAAGAAATTTATGGAATTCACGGAATTCGTGGAATTCACGGAATTCATGGA
>CAKNYM010052424.1:526710-544207 GCA_932195095.1 Andricus curvator
AAATTTTTTAAGAAAAAAGATTAAAATTCAACCAAAAAAAGTTGAATTTTCAAGCCAAAAAGATGTATTCTTCAGAAGAGAGTTGCATTTTCAACCCAAAAAGTTGAATCTTCAACAACAAAAGTTCATTTTTGACACAAAAAGATGACTTTTCTATCATAAATGATGAATTTTCTACCAAAAGCCGAATTTTTAATAAAGTAGTTGAATTTTTACTCGAAAAGCATGTCTGTTTAACAACATACTCGAATTTTCAACAAAATAGATTAATTTTCACCCAAACAGATGAATTTTCAACCAAAAAAGATGAATATTCAACCAAGAAAGATGACTTTTCTACTATAAAAGATGAATTTTCAATCCAAAAGGATGAAATTTTAACAAAAGAGTTGCATTTTCTATCAGAAAAGTTTAGTTTTGAACAAAATTTTGGATTTTTCCACAAAATAATAAAATTTTAAACAAAATAGTTGAATTTGTACGAAATTGGAGAATTCTCAACCTACAAAGATAAATTTTTAACTAATTGTTTGACTTTTTGAACAAAAAATATTAAACTTTTTCCAAAAACTGTTGCATTTTCAACCAAATAATTGAATGCTCAACAAAACAGTTGAATTTTTAACCAAAAATCATGTCTTTTTAGCAAAATTCTTCAATTTTCAACAAAATACTGATTTTCTGAGAAAATATTAGAATTTCCTACCTGCAAACATGACTTTTTTACCAAATTGTCAAATTCTCAAACAAAAAAAATTAAACTCTAACCAAAAGCAGTTGAATTTTCATCCAAAAAGTCAAATTTTCAATATAAAAATGAAATCTCAACAAAAATGTAATAGTTGATATTTTAACAACAATAACAACAAAATTTTTCTGAATCAGAATAGTTCAATTTTCAACCAAAGAGTTGATTAATGAAAGAGACGATTTTTCAAACAAAAAAGATTAAAATTCAACCAAAAGCAATTGAATCTTCAAGCGAGAAAGACAAAAGTTTCAGAAGACAGTCGAATTTTCAACTCGAAAAGTTGAATCTTCAAAAAAAAGTTCATTTTCGACCCAGAGAGATGAATTTTCTATAATAAATGATGAATTTTCTACCAACAGAATAATTTTTAAAAAAAATATATAAATCCTCAATAAAATAGATAAAGTTTCAATCTAGAAAGTGGAATTTTTAACCAAATAGTTTACTTTTTTATCAATTTTTTGAATTTTCAAGCCAAACAGACGAATTTTCTACCAAAAATGGCGAATTTCCAACGAAGAAGATTAATTTTCTACCAAAAATTGAATTTAAAGAAATTGCATGAATTTTTAACAAAATAGTTAAATTTTCAACTAAAAAAGATAAGTTTTTATCCAAAAATGAAATATTTACATTTTCAGTTGAAAAACTAATGTTCAACCAAAATAAAAACGAAATATCAACCATTTCAGTTCAACGAAGAAAAATGAATTTCTAACAAAATAGTTGAATCCTCAACTAAATATAGATGAATTTCCAACAAACAAGTTTAATTTTCTACGCAAATAGACGAATTTTCAATAAAATAGTAAAGTTTTTAGCATAAAAGTCCAATGATTTAGAAAACAGTTGACGTTTAAACCAGAAAAGAAGAATTTTCAACAAGTAAATTAATTTTCAATCAGGAAGGATGAATTTTGAACGGAATAGTTGAATTTTCAACTAAAGGAGATCAATTTTCAACTATTTGAAATCAACTAAGGAAGACGATTTTTTGTATTAAAAAATTACTTTTTCAACTCAAATCCTAACTGTTACGTTTTTTGTCGAAAATGTATTTTTTTGAAAAGAAAATCCAACTTTTCAGTTACAAATTCTTGTATTTTTGTAGTTAAAAATTATTTTGTCAACTAATAATATAACTATTTTACTTTTGGTTCGAAATTTATCAATTTTTTTTTATTTGAAAATTCATGTATTTTGTCAAAAATTCGTCTTTTTTACAGAAAATTAATCTTCTTCATTGAAAATTCATCTTTTTATTTGAAAATTCATTCGTTTGATGGACAATTGAACTATTTGCTTGAAAATTGGTTTATTATTAAAAATTATTTTTTTTATCTGAAATCTTAACTACTTCATTTTTAGTTGTATGTATGTTTTTTAGTTGAAAATTCCACTATTTTCTTGAAAATTTGTCTTTATTGGTAGAGATTTATTCATCTTGCTTTAAAATTCACAGTTTCATTGAAAATTTAAATAATTAGTTAAAAATTCATTTTATTTTGTTAAAGATTAATTTTTCTGATTAAAAATTTTAATATTCTATTTTGAGTTGAAAATTTAACTTTTTAAGTTGAAATTCAACTATTTGCTTGAAAAATAATGTACTTTGTTAACAATTTTTCTATTTTTTAGAAAAGTAATTTCATTAATTGAAACTTCATCTTTTTGGTTAAAAGTTCATTTGTTTGTTTGAAAATTCAACTATTTTTTAGAAATTTTTTTTTGGGTTGGAAATTTATTTATTTTTTTTAATTCAAAATTTAGCTTTTCTATTTTTTGGTACAAATTTATTTTTGAAATTTTGGTTAGATTGAAAATTCATTGTGTCAACTGAAAATATAACTATTTAATTTTTGGTTGAAGATTAATATTAATTAGTTGAAAGTTTATGTTCTTTGAGGAAAATTTGTCTTTTTGTGCAGAAAATGAACTGAACAATTTATATTAAAAAGTGAATGATCCAAAGTGGAATAATTTTAATATTTTTCCAACTTATCGAAATATAAGCATTCAAAATTACACAGTATTCGTGGAACCAAATTTTTTCTTGTCCAAAAATATTTTTGGTAATTCAAAGAAAACATTTGTTGACACAAAAAAGTCTGTTTTCATTGTTTTCTTAACTCAAGAAAATTTTGGTTAAAAAAGTTTGTAGCAACAACAAAATTTTTGTTCTATAAATAGTAACTTTTAATGATTCAGTAAAACCTAAAAAAAAATTATTAATTCTGAAAAGCATTAAAAAATGATCGTATTTTAATTTGTAGCTTTCGGAATTTAACAATAAAAAGATTCAACTAAAATATTGCAAAAGCTTTTTGATTTGGAAGGTTCGGAAATGAAAACATTGTATCTGAATTTGAATTCTTGTTTGGAAGCCTAAAAAATTTAACTCGTTCAAATTGAAAAATATCTGTGTATAAGGGTTCAGATTTTATCGATTTATAATTGGAATGCTGAATACTAAAAAATAGTAATAATATTCTATAAATGAAACATAATGAAAAAATTATATTAAGTTGTTACACCTTAAAATTAGTATTTGTCTGGATTTAGGCAAAATTCTTCCAAAAAAACGTCACTATCTGGTACCCAGAATTGGGTCTTAAAATCAGTCAAATCTTACTGAATTCAATTTCACTAGTCTTAAACTGCACTAATTTTAGACAATATTTTGTCATTTTTATTGTCAATAATGTAATAATTTCCACTTTCCATAGCAAGGGATTGCCAACTAAGACACCAAATATAAATAAAGCTTTTAATATCTTCTAAAAATATATTTTTTGACCTCAAACTATAGTCTCAAAGTTTTTAGTCTTGAAAGTGGTTTGTTTTTTATACATAAATTTCAATAAATTTCTTATAATCCTCTGCAAAAAAATTCCGTGGAATTAGTTCCACGGACTTTTCATGAATACGAGAATTCATCGGCATATTTTTGCTTGATTCTATCCACGAATTTGAAAATTCAGGAAATGTTGTTTGATAAATTTTAAAGTTCATATCAAAGTTTATTTTTAAGTATATGGATAACAATATTATTATATTTAGTGTCAGCTAAAAAATTGGTCACTATTTTTGCTTGATTTTTTATCAGAAAATATTCTCAGAAAGGGAGAAAAATATATAAAAATCGAATTTTCTTTCAAAAAAATGATTCAAACAGAAAAACAGACTTTTTTTATTTCATCCGGTTATAATTTTTCATGAAAATTCTTAATATTTCAGCAAAATTTCTGTAATAACTTCCTCCATAGAATTTCTCTGGAATGCTTTCCGTACAAACTTTTCACATCCGATATTATTCCAATAAAATTTTCTAGTTGGAAATATTTCCTTAATATCAGACGAATTAAATTCCAACTAGAAAGTAATAATTATCAGATAAAAATCGTTTTAGTAGATATTTGAATAATTTAGAACCGGAAGTTTTTAATTCATTCTGGTTTTCAAACTGTAAGAATCGAAGTTAGTTTTAACTCCTTTGTAACTCATTAATCATTCAAATTTAAAGACTCTCAATTAGTATTCCTTAGTTAAAAATACTTTCATAAAAATGTTAATTTATTTACAAACTTATTTTGCATTATTTGATCTCGTCTTTAATAAGAAGCTTCTTTTATGTGAAAAACAGGTGCAGAGAATAAGGAAATGAAATGCTTTAATCTCCAGTACAACTTGGATTGGCAGAAGTACATAAACTCAGAAGGAAAATTTTTCTCATTTAAAACATCAAAGGCTTTTTTTCTTTAATGGTGTTTTGCACGAAGCACGACATTTCGAAGTACCTGGTAATAAAATCTTAAATTTATTTCTCTTTTGCATTCTACTCGTTACTCCTGTACTCTTAAACGTCTCTCTGACTTATATCATAGCCTGGATATAAAAAAGGGTGGCCGGGGGTCAGAAAAAATCTGGCAATCAGGGGAAAATCAGGGATTTTGAAAAAAAAATGGCAAAAGTCAGGACATTTCTGTAAGAAGCAATTTAAGTAATTATCAAACTATTTTAGTTACTCTTTTTGTCTCAAATCACTGTTTAGTCACTAAAGAAAAGGAAATCAAATATAGATAATATTTATTTACTATAAAAAAGGACAACAAATATAGAAAATGTAGGATAATGAAATCGACCCCCTAAGATGGCCAGGTAGACTGTTCGAGGAGATTAAGTCGATTATCTGATATGACCAAATCGATCCTCCATGATGAGCGATTCGACCCTTTATAATGATTATTTCCGCCCTCTGTGATGATCGGTTCGACTTTCTATGACGCTTGAGTCGACCGTCCGAGATGAACAAGTCGACACTCTGAGATGATCGATTTGAACCTTTTGTTTTAACCTTCTAGAGATAGTCGCTTTCGCCATCTTCAAGGGCTGTCCTATAGTTGACCCTGCAATATAGTCTGTCTGCACATCTAGATGGCCAACCTCAACTTCCATTTTTCTTCGTGTAGCCCCGGGCAGAAATCCTTATAGTTTCGGTCGGTTGTTCGTCCATCCGTCGTACTTTTTTCCCGGGAGGAGAAGTGAGGATGGGGAATTAAGGGAATGAGAAAAGTGGGTGGTGATGTGAAGTATGAGGAAAGGAGAAGTAAAAGAAATGAGGGGAAGTGATGTAGGGGACTGAGGGAAAGTGAGGGGAGGGGATTGGGAATAAGGGGAGTAAGAGGTGTGGAGGAAAAGTAGGAGAAGTGAGAGAAGTGGGGGAGTTAGGGTAGGGGTAGTAGGGAAGAAAGGATGATTATGAGAGGGGTAGGAGGGTTAGAAAAGAGAGGGACGTAGAAGTAGGAAGAGGCGAAGGGATGAGGGAAACGTATGGAAATGAAGGGGAAGTGAAGGGGGAAGTAAGGGGAGGGATATTAGGAGTAGTGAGTGGAAGTGAGGATTAGGAACTGAAGTAGAGGAAGTGATGGGAAGTGAAGTGAGGGGGGCTGTAGGGGATACGAGGAAAGGAAAAGTAGTTGAAGTGAGGCGAGGCGGAAAGAGAGGACTGTAAATAGAAGAAATTAAAAGAAGTAGGGGAACTGGGATGGTCAGTAGAGGGGATGAGAGTACGAGTAAGGGGAGTAGGGCCGATGGTGGGGAAGTAGGGGATGATAGGGAGTGCTTAGGGGAGGGGCACAAGGGACGGTAAGGTGGGGAGGAGAAGTAGGGGAAATTATACCAGAAGAAGGGATGAGGGAGAAGTAGGGGAAGGGGGAAGTGAAAGGAAAGAGTAGGGGTGACTAATTTTTTAAGATAAAGTCACTATAGTCATTTTCTTTAATAAAAAGATCACTTTAGTTTATTCACTTTTCTTTTAATAAATTAATTTATTCTAGGGAATTTCCGAGAGCTTTAAAAAATTTCCAGGGATTTTGAAAGATTTCAAAGGATTTGAAGTATTCTAGGGTATTTTATAAGATTCCAGGGCATTTTCAAGCGATTTACAAATTTTCAAGGAATTTCCAAGGATTTGAACGATTTTAAGGAATTTTAAAAGATTTCAAAGGATTTAGAATATTTTAGGGTATTTTAAAAGATTCATAGGAATTTTTGTTTATATTTTAATAATTTAAAGTTAATTCCAAAGGATTATAAAGATTTCAGCATATTTAAAAAAAATCCAAAAAATTCAAGAGCTCTGAAATGTTTTAAGTGATTTCAAAGGATTTGAAATATTTAGGTTTTTTTTTTCATTTCTAGAAATTTTCAAGAGGCCTAAGAAATTCCATGGGATTTCAAAATATTTTAAATGATTTAAAAGGATTGTAATTTTGTAGGATATTTGTAAAGATTCCGAAGAATTTTGAAGAGCTTAAAATAATTTCGAGGGATTTCGAAAGATTTTAACGAATTTTCAATGGATTTCAATAATTTGAAGAGATTTTAAGGGACAACAAAGGATTTCATGGTATTTTTAAAGATTCTAACCAATTTTCAAGATTCTAAACAAATATCAATGAATTTCAAAAGATTTCAGATGATTTAAAATATGATAGTGTATTTAAAAATATTCCAAAGAGTTTCTCAATAAATTTCAACAATTTGAAAGAATTTTTCAATATTTTTAAAGATATCAAATAATTTTTAAGAGCTTGAAAAAAATTAAAAGGATTTGAAATAATGTAAAATATTTCAAGGAATTTTATAAGATTTCAGTGATTTCAAGAGATTTTGAAAAATCAAGGTATTTTAATACATTTTCCAGGATTTCAGGAGATATCAGATTTCATAAAATTTCACGGGATTTTTATATTTTAATGGATTTCAAAGAATTTATTTATAAGAAGTGAGGACTTCGTAGGCTTTCAAAGATTGGATGAGATTTTCAAATATTTTCTGCAATTCCTTTGAGTTTTACGAATTCACTTTATTTCTTCTAAATTCACTCAATGGATGTTTTAAACTGTTTGTCATTTCATCATATTTTTTCATAGTTTTAAATTGTTTTTAATTCACTTGCCTTTTTTTTCATTCGCCCTATAAATGTCATCGAATTCTTTTGCATTCTTTTAAATAAAAAAAACTCCAGTCATATTATTAATGCACATTAGTTACTTTCATGGAATTTTTTTCATTGAATATTAATGGCCAGGGAAAATAAAAAATTATTAAGCGAAAAATCAGGGTAAAGTCAGGGAATTTTGATAATGAAGTTTCGCGGCCACCCTGAATAAAATCTTTGCTTTCCTATCTAAATGAAAAAAGGTTATAAAGTTCAAAGAATAACTCATGATATTAAAATTGTACTGCCTGTAAAAATTTTATTTTGATAATAACATTTTTTAAGGGCCTATCATTTGTGTTTCTATGTCTCTCTATCAATTTACAGAACTGCTACATACAAAATTATCGTTTTAGCTATAAAAAAAGAAAAACATAAAATTAATATTGGTTTCAGAAGAAAATATAAGTTTTTTCGTAATTTTATTAAATTGTTTAAAATCCTATAATAGCTTTTGTGCAGGCAGTATTTCATCCTGAGGGATGAGTATCTGGATCAGAGAGAATAATTTGTTTCGATCGATTGGTTCGTATTTACTTCCCTGCAGTAAATTCGGACCGACCACAACTGACAAAGCTGAATTTTGCCGGGTAATTTGTAAATCTATCTGAGTTGAGATTGGGTGGTCGGATTTCGTTTGGGTTTAAGAGATTCCGTTTGACCCATTGAATTAAAGTTTTATATCATGTTGACTACTCTAAGTTTCACGAAAATAAAAATTTCCAACAAGGACTTTCACAATGAAAAAGTATATAAATAAAAATCGTTTTTTCTAAGTCTTACAAAATTCACAGATAATTGAAAAACAACCTTGAATATTCAAAATGCCTGATACGTTTGTTTTTTGAACTGATATTTTTAATTCAGAGCCTAAGGGTTTATATAAAAAAGTTTTTGTTAAAAAAAAATATATATATATATATATATATATAAACATATTAGGGGCCGGTCAAAAACTAAGTCACACTGCAAAGGGGAGGGGGGTAACCCCTTCATTTTTTTCGCTAAAATACGAACTAATTAGTATAACCCAATCAGAAAATCCAATTATTTTTCGTTGAATGTTAATTATATTTAATTTAATTGAATATTCTATTTCTGGTTCCGAATTCATCTCTTTTAATTAAAAGTTCTTCAATTTGGTTAAAGATTGATATATATTGTTTGTTAAAAATTCAGCTACTCTATTGAAAGTTTAACTATTTTAATAAAAATATATTTTTGTGGTTAAAGATTTGAATATTTTGTTATTAATTTGTTCTTTTTTTCTTGAAAATTAATGTTTTAAACTGAAATCCAACTATTCTATTATTGGTGGAAAATTTATCGATTTTAGATGAAAATGTATCAGTTTGGTTAAAAATTTATGTATTTTGTTGTAAATTCATCTTTTCTGGTATACAAGTCCTCTTTCTTGGTTAAACATGAACTTTTCTGTTTAAAATTCAACTATTCAGCTTACAAATTTCACTGTTTTGTTGAAAATTCGTTATTTTTTGCGTGAAAATTAGTTTTTTTTACTGAAAATTAGTTTTTTTTACTGAAAATTTAACTATTCCATTATTGGTGGAAAATTGATCGTTTTCATTTTTAAATTTGTTTAAAAATTTACGTATTTTGTTTACACTTCTTTTTTTCTGGTATAAAAGTTCTCTTTCTTGATTAAAAATCAAACTTTGTTTGAAAATTGAACTATTTAGCTTACAGATTTCACTGTTTTGCTGAAAATTCGTTTTCTTTTTGGGTTGAAAATTCTCTTATTTTCATAAAAAAATTCAACTGTTCCATTATGGGTGGGAAATGGATCGTTTTTAGTTCAAAATTTAACAATTTGGTTGGAAATTCAATTATTTTGTTAAAAAGTCATATTTTTAGTTGAAAAATCATCTTTTTGTTAGAAGATTTTTTCTTTTCTTTCAAAAGTCTACTATCATATTTTTGGTTCAGAATTAGTCTCCTTTGGTTAAAAATTCTACTCTTTGGTTGAAAATGTATGAATTTTGTTGTAAATTCATCTTTTCTGATAGAAATGTCATCTTTCCTGAATAAAAATTCACTTTTTTGTTTAAAATTCAACTATTTAGCTTACAGAGTCCACTGTTTTGTTGAAAATTCCTTATTTTTTGCGAGAAATTAATTTTTTTAACAGAAAACTTAACTGTTCCATTTTTGGTGGAAAATTGATCGTTTTTAGTTGAAAATTCAACATTTGGCTGGAAATTGATGTATTTTATTACAACTTTATCTTTTTCGGTAAAAAAGTCATTTTTCTTGATTAAAAATGAACATTTTTGTTTAAAATTGAATTATATAGCTTACAACTTGCAGGGTTTGCTGAAAATTTGTCTTTTTCGGTTGCAAATTTTCTTATTTTCAGAGAAAATTCAACTATGCGGTTGAAAATTAACTTTTTGATGGAAAATTCATATTATCGGGTTGAAAATTCAACTGTTTTCTGGAGAATTCGCCATTTTATTTCGAAAATTCAACTATTTTGTTCAAAATATATATTTTTTGGTTAAATCTGTTTTTAAATTAAAATAAAAATATTTTTTGGTTGAAGTATCAACTATTACATATGTCGTTGAGAATTCATATTTTAGGGTAAGCCTGACTATTTTTCCTTCAAAGTTAAAATCTTTTTCTGGTTGAGACATCAACTATTATATTATTCGTTGCTAATTCTTTTTAATTGCAAATTCAACTCTCTGCTAAACAATTCGACCATTTGGTTAAAAATTTAACTATTTTGTTAAAAATTCGTCCGTTTTGCTTGAAAGTACAACTATTAGGTTGCAAATTCAACATTTTTGTTGATAATTTAATTATTTTGTTGAAAATCAACTGCTTTGTTGAGAATTCATCCCTTCTGGTAGAAAATTAATCTTTTTCGTTTGAAAATTTAATGATTCTGTTTGAAAATGCAATAAATTTTGACTTGAAATCTTAAGCGCTTGATATTAAATTCAATATGGTACTAATACATTAATTTTATTTAAAAGAATTTTTTCCCTTATTTTCGTGAACAATCACCCAATTTTCCGTATGCATTGTACTTTATTTTAGGCGCTTATCAAATAAAAACGAAAAAAATATTTGGCTTAAGGGGGGGGGGGGTGCTCGTATTTTTTGACGTCACCTTTAGGGGTTCAAGCTGTGTGTAGTTTTCAAAATAGCGGGACAAATAGCGGTGCTTATAGTTTCGTTCGGGTTTCCGTCTGTTCGTCCATAGTACTTTTTCCTGGGAGGGGAAGTGAGGGGGGATGTAGGGGAGGGAAGTAGTTTTACTGAGGAGAGGGGATTTTAGTGAAGTGAGGTGCAGGGGAGTGAGGGATGTATGGAGAGTGGGTAGGCGTGTAGGGGAAGCCTAGGGTGTAGGGAAAGTGGGGAAGGTGAGGGGAGGGTACGTTTGGGAGGGAAGTAGAAGGTGGGACTGTATGGAGAGGATGTAGGAGAAGTGAGAGGTGGGTGAGTAAGAGATGTGTGGGGACTGAGGGGTGAGGGTGTAGAGGAAGCCTAGGATGTAGGATTGTAGGGGAAGTGAGGATCAGGGAAGTAGGGAAAGTGAGGGGAGGAAAAGGAGGGATAGTGTAGTAGGGAAGTGATGGTGAGTAGGGGAGGGAGAAGTAGTGTAAGTGAGATGTGGCGATTTATGGGAGTTGATAGGGAAATATGTGAAAGGTGAGAGAGTAGAGAGTAGAGGAGGGATAGTATTAGAGGGAAACTCTCCGTTGTTCAAAATTTCCTCTGGCTTATTTAATTTGAAAGAATCTTCTTAAATTGAGATCGAACAAAAATCTATTTCATCATGAATAATTTTATGCCAAATAAGCATGAAAAAGATTCACAATTAAAAAACAGACCTCTAAAATACCTTACTTTTCGGCTCATTAGAGACAAAAATAACCAAATGAAAAAAGAAGGAGAAGAAGAGAAAAAGTCAACCAATACCAACTTCTCACTTTTTCCTCCCTCCGTCTTTTTTATACTACCAGGGAACCAACATGTTTCGGGGCCAATTTAGACCCCCTCATCAGGGATTATTTATAGGAAACTACAAGGTATGATTAATATATTCTTATGATCCAAATTTGCATTCATTAGTGAAAAAATGACCAGGATATAAAAATTATTATTCATAATAAGATTGAAAAAGTATTAAAAATTCGATCTATTTAAGGAATTATTTTAAAATTAGAACAAGAAAAAATGGTACTCAGTTAACTTCCTGTGAAAAACTGTTGAAAGTCACAAACTCAGTCTGGAAAAATTGTGGAAATTTTGTTTTAATCTATATTAAAAAAGAAACAATTATTTTAAATTGAAATATCACTAAGAAAAATTACGTGGTGAAGTATTCAAAGTACCGAGGCAAACTAACCTTCTTTTTTAACACGAAAACTCTCAAGGCATGCCAGATTTTAGAAATCGTTCCATCCCACTTTTAAGAGAGAGAGAGAGAGAGAGAGAATAAACCTTTTTTATTCTTATAGCTTTTCGTTTCCAGGACAAGTGACATCATTTTTAACGAGCTTCTCGAACTAACCCAAAAAATCATAAAACGCACATGTTACAAAAAAATTTTAAAGATCTAAGAAAAACCCAAAATATAAGAATTCGTTCAAAAATTTATTATCAATTATTCAGAAATGAATACCAAAATAAGATATGATAAGTGATCTGAAAATAAAAGACATAAGTAAAAATTTTAAATAGAAAATTCAGCATAACATTATTACATCATTGGTACATAAGAACAATCATGCACATATTTTATATATGGCATCTTCCTCAGAAAACCTTTGGTTATAGGTAACGAGGGTATCCCAACTTTTTTTAAATAAGTATCTGGGTGATTTCTAAATTAAGAATCGATTCTGCTGACGAAGTAGTTGGTTGATTAGAACCTCTGAAACTGTCTCGAAGAAATGAAACGTAAATATGAAATAATGTCATTCTAAGAGGAACAGGAATGGCTGCCAAGTACGAACATTGCACCTAAGGTTACAGGCACGTACACTGAGGAAACGTGGCTTGATTTCACAAACAGTCATTTTCCGCGGGAACAAATCCTTTTCTCTTCTTGATTTTGGCGAGAAATACTACTATTCTTCGAATTTTACCAAATAAGAAGCTTAAAATGTATATATGTAAATAATATTTTTTATCAAAGTTTCAGTATTTTTCTATTTAAATATTTTTGAGTATTATTCACATTACAGACATTTATCATTATAGATACTTTTCGAATTCGGACCCATGAATTATTTCACTGGACGATTTTCTTCTCAGATGCAAACAAATAATAATCAACAAAATAATCATAGTTGAAATCGTTTGCCTTCCCTTATTCTGCAAAATTTTTCGTTTTTCGTTACACTAAGAAAAATGTATTGTACAGTTTATGATATTGGATTTTAACATGTGGGTCAGAAATTAAGGCTTGTTAGCAGTAGTTGTTTTTTATTGCCAAAATAATGTTCTCATTGCTCTCGAAATCAGTTGGCCGTAAAGAACGATTTCTCATAGATAAAATCTGTTATTTTTTTTCGTTTGAAACAGTTCTTTCTATTGATATTAATGTAAAACTTGTCCTAAAATCGGATTTTGTTAGGTATTTTTTTTATGAAAATAGGAAAAACAAGTTCCAAGATTATGTTATGAAAACCTTTATTTTTGATCTAAACGTATCAATTTTAAATGCAATTATTTTGTGCATTTTTTTTCAGTTTCTTCAAACAAACATTGTTTTAAGAACGGAGGCAACTTTTGAGTTTGAGACATATATTTGTGAAAATAATCTTCGAAATTCGGTCTTTTAATAGAGGTATTGACAAAAATACAAAAAAACAGAGCCAAACACTGTTTAAGGTAAATTAAGGGGAAATAAGCTAGAGTAGGTGACAACAAATTTCTAAATATTTTATATAATTTATAGTAAATTATTGAGAATCGTAATTTAAGCTGTGGAGATACACAAATATTCATTAAACTATATCGTGTAAATTTAGTGATTTTTTTCAGAAAATTTATTAATAACAAGTATTTAGTATTCCACACGTACAATTTTATAATTTTTCAGCACCTAAAATCTTGCCTATTACTTTCAATATTTCAAAAGTATCAAAAATGAACATCAATTTTTATTTAGGTTATTATTTTGTAATATATAAATTATTAAAATTCATATACATTTATCGTAGGTTTTACAGTCTTTTCCATTTTTATCGTTTTTCCATTTAAATGCGAACGGAATTAATAAAACCTAATGAGAAAATCCTACTATTTTCGATCGAAATTTAATTATGTTTGGTTGAAAAGTTTACTGTTATATTTATGATTAAGAACCCAACAATTTTGGTAGAAAATTCAACTTTTTGGTAAAAACTTCCACTATTTGGTTGAAAATTAACTTTTATTCGTGAAAATTTATATTTTCGGTTTTAAATTTAACTTTTGTTTTGTAGAAAATTCTTCAATTTTTTTGAAAATTCGTCATTTGTGTTGCCAATTTGTTTAATTATATGAAAACAAACTATTTTGTTAAAAAAAATTTTTGGTTGAAAATTTATCCTTTTTAAATCAAAATTTAACTATTTCGTTGGAAATTCGTCTTTCTGAGTTCAAGATTTGATTTTTTAGTAGAAAATTCATCTTTTTGGTTAAAAATTCGTTTTTTTTTTGGTTGAAAATAAATTCGTTAACTGAAAATTTACTTATTGAATTTTTAGTTGAAAATTGATCTTTTTTAGTTGAAAATTCCAGAATTTTGTTGAAATATTCATGTATTTTATAAGAAATTTGTCTTTTTTAGTAGAAAATGTATATTCTTGGTTAAAAATTCATCTATTTTGTTGAAAATGCAATTCATTTACTTCAACGCTTAAGGCGGAGGGTAACCTCAACATTTTTTTCATCCAACTTATATCCAATTTACAAATTTTTCAAACTAAATATATAAGCACTAAGGAACGCTTATCTGGTCCTAAATTGTCATAACTATCAAAAATGCCCAAAAATGAACCCTCTAATAGTTCTTTTTTTCCGTATTTTTTTCATAATACACTTATATCATCTCATAAATAAAAGGTCAAAGGTTAGGGATCACAGTTAGAAGACAAAGGTCAAAGGTTTTTTTTGTAAAAAAGATATTGGCCGTAGGAACGCCCAAAAGTGCGTTCTTCTAAGAGTTCTTTTTCTCCGTATTGATCTTACATAATACAATTATATCATCTCATAAGTAAAAGTTTAAAGGTCAGGGGTTACAGGTACAAGCCAAAGATCAAAGGTGATAGATCACAGGTCAAACCTTCCTCTCTTTCCTTCCCCTTCAGATAATTCCTCCCATTTTTCACTTTCAAAATTTGTATTCCACATTTTTTTTTAAAGAAAAAGATACTTGCTGTAGAAGCGTCCAAAAATGCACCCCCGTAAGATTTATTTTCATCCTTATTTTTCTCTCATAACACAATTATATTATCTTAAAATTAAATTTAGTCAGAAAAAAGATCTTCTCCTTTCGCTCCGCTGGCTCATCCTTTTTCTGAAACACGCATTCTTTTGCAAGATGTTATGTTTTAATACATATCAATTTTACTAGGAATCTGTATTATCATCGGAGATGGTAACGATCAATCAGAATAGAAATATTTTCACACACCGTGAAAACGGAAATCTACAATATCGATCAAAGTTATCTCCTCTAATACAGAAAATTTTAACGTCTTTTCAGACTAGATGAAGCTATAAATTAAAATTTGGTTTAAATTAATTTTATTCAGAAAAAAGATCTTCTTTCGCTCCGCTGGGATTCAAACGCCAGGTGAAACACACGTTTCAGAAAAAGGAGTCTTCTTCGATCTCTCTAGTAGCTTAGTGGTAGAGCACCTGACCGGCAATCAGTTCACCCAGCGTTCGAATCCCAGCAGAGCGAAAGGAGAAGATCTTTTTTCTGAATGAATTTAATTTTTCAAATTTTAAATGTATAGCTCCATCTAGTCTGAAAAGACGTTAAAGTTTTCTGTATTAGAGGAGATAACTTTGATCGATATTGTAGATTTCCGTTTTGACGGTGTGTGAGAAGATTTCTATTCTGATTGATCTTTACCATCTCCGATGATAATACAGATTCCTAGTTATATTATCTTAGAAAAAAAGTTCGAAGGTCAAGGGTCACAGGTACAAGTCAAAGATCAAAGTGATAGCTCATAGTTCAAAGTGCCCTCTTTCCCCTTTCCCTTCAAATCGATCACCCTTTTTTCCCTCTTTAAATTTTTATTACAACAGAAACGCCCAAAAGTTTATCCTTCTAAGAATTATTTTTCTCCGTATTGTTCTTAGGTAATACAATTATATTATCTTATATGTGAATGTTCAAAGGTCAGGGATCATAGGTCAAATCTACTTCTCTCCCCTTCCCCTTCAAGTCACCCCTCCCCTTTTTTTCTCTCAAAATTTTTATTCCAATGTTTTTTTTTTGCAAAAAAGACACTTGCAGCAGAAACGTCCAAAAATGTGCCCTTGTAAGACTTCTTTTTCTCCTTATGTTTCTTTTATCATACAATTATATTATCTCAGAAGTAAAAGTTTAAAGGTCAAGGGTCAAATTTTCGTTTCAATTTTCAAAAAAAAAACACTTGCTGTAGAAACGCCTGAAACTGCCCCCTTCTAAGACTTATTTTTCTCTGTATTTTTCTTTCATAATACGATCACGTTATCTCATAAGTAAAAGTTGAAAGGTCAAGGATCACAGGTACAAGTCGAAGTTCAGAGTGATAGCTCAGACTTAGAAGTGCCCTGTTTCCCCTTTCCCTTCAAATCCCCCCCACCCTTTTTCCTTCTTCAAATTTTTATTAAAATTTAAGAGAAGAACGGTTTCTGTAGAAACGTCCAAAAGTGTGCTCTCTTTTAAGACTTCTTTTTCTCTGTATTTTTCTATCATAATACAATTACGTTATCCCATAAATAAAACTAAAGATTAGACTTCACGAGCAGAAAATGCCATGAAAAGGACAAAAGGAAACAAGGGAAAAAGGAGAAAAGGAAAAAAGGAATAAAGGTACGGTTGCCTAGAAACGTGACGTCACTCGCCACGTGCTAGAAGAGTTTGAAGAACCAGTAAGGGTGGTACGAAGAGAAGTAGATCTCAATACATGAAGTTGTATTTACAGAAGCGGATGCTCTGAAGGGGATTTGTCGAGATTTACGTTCAGGACGAGTGATTCAGTCACCCTGGGGCATTTCAAGGGTCCTACCCATTACTAAAGTGAACGAACTTCGCACATTCGTGTATTTCAAGGCGACTTTGCAAAACTTTCTGCACTCTAGGATGAGAGTCGATTAAAAGCTTATAGTCTGATTGAAGAAATCTAGAGAAACCGGCAGTCCCCTGGGAGCAAGAACAATTTTTCACGGTGTGGGATTTTGCTCGTAAACTAATTAATTGCATTTTGGATGTCTGGCTTCACAGTCTTTCTCCTTTTTCTCATTTTCCACTTAAATGTGCACTGAATTAATTGAACCTCATGAAAAATACTACTATTTTTGGTTGATTTTTCCCCCCTTATTGACTAAAAAATCTTTATGGTGGAAAATTCAACTTTTTTGTTGAAAAGTCGTGTTTTTTCGATGAAAATTCATGTGTATTGTTAAAAATTCTACTTTTTTGGTAGCAAATTCATATTTTTAGTTCAACGTTCATTTCTTTGGTTGAAAATTGTTTTTTTTTTTAAATCGAGAATTAATTATTTTGAATAAAAATGTGACTGCTCCATTCTTGATAAAAAAAATTAGGTTGAAAATTATTTCTTTAGTTGAATATTCAACTATTTTGTTAAAAATTCGTTTTTAGGTTGCAAATTAATTTTTGTGAATGAAAATTTGACTTTTCCATTTTTGGTAAAAAACTTATCTTCTTTTGTTGAAAATTCATTTATTTTGTAGAAAATTCGTCATTTTGTTTTAAATAAATTATTTTTGATTTGAAATTAAAATCTTCTTTGGCTAATAGATTTGATCAAATATGAATTTTGCTGATTTCCTCATTTTATTGAAAAATTTATTCTTTTGGTTGAACACTTTACTATTTTGTTGGAAATTGTTTTTTTTTTATTATGAAAATTTGTTGTTTAAAATGAAAATGTAACTGTTCTACTTTTGGTCGAAAATTTATCTTTTTCATTAGAAAATTCAACTATTTGGTTGAAAACTAGTGTATTTTGTTGAAACCCGACTTTTTTGGTTGA
>CAKNYM010052424.1:544217-591229 GCA_932195095.1 Andricus curvator
CTTAACTATTTTGTTGAAAATTGTGTTTTTTTTTATGATGAAAATTAATTGTTTTAAATGAAAATTTAACTGTAAAATGTAACTGAAAATGTAACTTTTGGTCAAAAATTTATCTTTTTCAGATGAAAATTCAACTATTTGGTTGAAAACTAGTGTATTTTTTTGAAACCCGACTTTTTTGGTTGAGTATTCCTCATTTTAGTTGAAAATTCATTTTTTTGTTGAAAATTCGTTTTCTAGTTTGAAAATTAAATCTTCAAAATGAAAATGTAACTTTATATTTTTGGTCGAATATCTATAATTTTTTTGATGCAAATTTAACTATTTTGTTAAAAATTAATCTTTTTGGTTGAAAACTCATTTATTTGGTAGAAAATTATAACTACTTTGTTGAAAATTCAACTAGATTAAACATTAAATTTTTTAGATGAAGATTCCTCATTTAGGTTGAAAATTATTTCTTTAGTTGAATATTGAACTATTTTATTAAACATTCGTTTCTTAGGTTGCAAATTAATTGTAATAAATAAAAATTTAAATATTCCATTTTTGGTAGAAAATTTGTCTTGTTTAGTTGAAAATTCATTCATTTTGTAGAAAATTCGTTATTTTGTTTGAAATAAACTATTTTTTATTTGAAATTAAAATCCTCTTTGGTTAATAGATTTGGCCAAAGATGCATTTTGCTGATTTCCTCATTTTATTGGAAAATTTATTCTTTTGGTTGAACACTTAACTATTTTATTGAGAATTGTTTTTTTTTTTTATGATGAAAATTAATTATTTTAAATGAAAATGTAACTGTTCTACTTTTGGTCAAAAATTTATCTTTTTTTATATGCAAATTCAACTATTTGGTTGAGTATTTGTCTTTTTTGGTTGAATTCAACTATTTTGTATATAAAATTAAAATCTATTTGGTTTAAAATTTAACTATTAGTTTAAAAATGCATTCATTCTGTTGAAAATTCGTCTTTTTTTAGGTTGAAAATTAACTGTTTTGAATAAAAATGTAACTGTTTCATATTTGGTTGAAAAATCTTATTTACATAAAATTTCAACTATTTGGTTTAAAATTCATGTATTTTGTCGATAATTCTACTTTTTTGGTACAAAACTCATCTTTTTGGATAAAAATTAATTTCTATGGTTGAAAATGTCACTATCTCAAATTAACTGTTTTAAATAAAAATATCAATGTTCCAACTGTACCAACTGTACCAAGATTTCTTATTGTAGTTGGAAAATAATATCTCTGGTGGAAAATTCAACTAATTTGCTGAAAATTAATTTTTTGTTTGTTTTGTTCAAATCAATTCTTTTAAATGAAAATGAAAATATTTAATTTTTCGTTGAAAGTTTATCCCTCCAAATTGTTTTACGTAATTTATTGATGACCCCAAAAGGGCACCCCACTGCACTCTGGGATGTGCGTCCATTAAAATCCTATACTCTGATTGAAGAAATCTAGGGTAACCCTAAGTCCCTTGGGAGATAAAAAATTTTTCACGATGTAGGATTTTACTCTGAAATCGAGTAATTGCGTCTTGAATGTCCGGTTCAGTTGACGAGAATATTGGTATTTCTCCCTCAAAGTTATGGGCGTCTGACAATAAACCTCTATGAACTTTACCGCCGCCTGGGAAGTTATTGAAGGTCCTAAAATGTCACATTCATCATTTTAACAGTTACTGCCCAGTCGTCTTGTTGGGACATTTATTAACCCGGAAGGGAGCAAACTTGCTCCCATTTTCTCGAGGGATGTGAAACTCATAATTTCGACAGTAATGAAGCGGAAATGACGGAAATTTTGGGAATAACTGATAATAACCGGACAATATTACCAAAACTATCAACTGTTTTCGGCAGGGAATTTCAAATGGTTGATTGTCTTGTTTTCCATTTTTAATGCCACTAACCTCAAGTTACTCTTAAAACTAAAGACATTAAGTTTTATTATGGTAGTAACAATAGTTATTATAAAGCGTAAAAATGATTACACCCTCACTTTTTTTTGAGTCAAATTTTTGTTTTTATTTCATTTGACAAATGTCTAAAATAAAATACAAAACGTGCAAGCATAATATTTTAAGACTTTACAGCCCAACATGCTAGCTCAGAAAACTCAAAAACTTTAACTATTTTGTTGAACATTTTGTTTTTGTAGTTTTGAATTAATTGTTTTGAATGAAAATGTAACTGTTTTTATATTCGTCTTTTAATGAATGAATGAATGAAATAATTAATTAATTAAATTCAATTAATCCTTTGTAATAAAATTGATGTATAGGTACCATGTTGTATTCAATATGAAACACTTAAGATTTCAAGTCGAAATATATTGCATTTTCAAGAAAATAATTTAATGTTCAATAAAAAACATTAATGTTTTATTAAAAGTGATGAATTTTCAACGAAAGAGTTGGTTTTTCAAGCTAAAAAGTCGAATGTTTCAAAAAAAAAGCTGACACTTAAACTTGAAAAAATGAGTTTTGATCCATATCATTGAATTTTCAAGAACAATTTCAAGCAAAAGAGATGAATTTTCAACCAAATGATCAAATTTTCAACAAAAAAAAAAGATTGAATATCAGGCATAAACAGCTAAATTTTTAAACAAATATTTAAATCCTCAGGCCAAAAAGACAACTTTTTAGAAAACAATTGAATTTTCAACTAAGAAAAATGAATGAAGGAGAGGGACGAATTTTCTATAAAAAAGACGAGTTTGCAACAAGGCAGTTGACTTTTTCTAGAAAAAATGACTTTTTCACCAAATAGTCGAACTTGTAATCAAAAAAGATTATTTTTCAACGAAAAATATAATAGTTGATATTTAAACCAGAAAATATTTTAATTTCAAATAAAAAAACAGTCGAATTTAACCAAAAAAGATGAATTCCCAACGAAAAATTTAATAGTTGATGTGTCAAACAAAAATATTTTAATTGTTAATAAAAACAGTTAAAGAAGAATTCACAACATAACAGTTAAATGTACGTGAAAAACCTCATTTTTAACAAAATAGTCGAATCTTTATTAATAAAAGATTAAAACTCAACGAAAAATATAATAGTTGATGACATCTTTGATTGTTCTTCGAAAGATATTGTTTTTATTTGTCGCAAGTATCATAATTTATTAATACAATTTTCTTTTGTTATGCAATTCATTCTTTAAAAGATTTTTTTTTTAAATAAAATAATTGCAGAATAAAAATAAATATTATCGACCCTAATAACAATTAAAGAATTTTTTCTTTACAATAATAGTTGATATTTCATCCAAAAAAATATTTTAATTAAAAATAAAAAACATTAAAATTTAAACAAAAAAGATGGATTCTCAACGAAAAATTTAATAGTTGATATTTAAAAAAAATTTAATTGTAAATAAAAGCAGTTGAATTAAACCAAAAAAGACGAATTTTCAACAAAATAGTTGAATCCTCAACCAAAATAGATTAATTTTCAACCAAGCAGTTGCACTTTAAACCAAGAAAGATCACATTCCTACCAAATGAGCTGAATTTTCAACCAAAAAAGATTTTTCATTCGTGAGAAGAAAAAAATGCTGGAAAAAATGTCAACCAAATTGTTGAATTTTCAAGTTAGAAAGACGAATTGTTCAACGAAACCGTTGCATTTTCAAGCCAAAAAGACCATTTTCGTATAAAGCAGTTGAATTTTCAACAAAAAACTTCATTCTTACTCAAAGAGTTGAATTTGAAACTAAAAATGATCAATTTTTAACCAAAAATAGAATAGTTAAATTTGCAGTTCAAAAATTGATTTTTAACAACAAAAATAACGAATTTTCATCAAAATAGTTTAATTTTCAACCAACGAGATAGATCTAATAATAATATAATAATAAATAAATAAAATAATAACTAATAAAATTTCAACAAAGTAGTTCAAATTTTAACCAAGTAGCTGAATTTTCAATCAAGAAGATTAATTTTCTACAAAAAAAGATCATTCTACATACAAAAGAACATCAATTTTCATCAAAAAATGGAATAGTTAAATTTTGAGGTAAAAAAAAAATTTTTTTAAAAGGATTCAACAAAATGGATCAATCTTCAACCAATAAAGTGAATTTTTAACAAAGTAACTCAATTTTCAACCAAAAAAAGTGAATTATCAATTAAAATTTTAAGACTTGAATTTTAAACTAATAACGGTACATTTTCAGCCAAAAATGGATGAATTGAATTTTCAGTTATGAAAATTAATTTTCAACTAAAACAAAACGAATTTTCATAAAAATTGTTAAATCTTCAACCAAATAGTAGAATTTTTAACCGAAATAGATGCATTCTGAACCAAAAATATAACAGTAGACAATTTAATTAAAAATAATTAATTTCCAACGAAAACTAGTTGGCTTTTCTTATTGGGTTCTAATAATTCAGTTTGCATTTAAGGCCATGTGACGAGTGTGTCACCTGACCAGGTTCCTACCTTACCGACACTTTTTTTATTTGTAATTTTATTTTCATACGAATAGCCACATCGAGTTAAAAATTTGGGATAATAAATAAGAAGCACTAAGAGAGGTGGGTCTGGTCCTAAATTTTAATAATCATGAAAAAAGCAAAAAAAAATTATTTACAAAAAAAAAACTTTTTTCATAATTATGAAAATTTAGGACTAGACCCACCTTTCTTAGTGCTTTTTATTTATTATCTCAAATTTTCAACTCTATGTGGCTATTCGTGTGAAAATAAATTAACAAATAAAAAAGTGTAGGTAAGGTAGGAATCCGGTCACGTGACTCACTCGTCACATGGCCTTAAGCGAGAAAACAAAAAACAAAACAAAAAAAAATCTGTTAACCCAACTCCCCTGGCCGTGTGACGTAGTTTTTGAAAGGCTCCTAGACTAAAATCCTTCTTGAAATTTTATTTTTCTTATGGAATATTGAACATAAATATATATAAACAATTATTTATCTGAAGTGCGCATCATTTGTTTTTTAAAGAATTCCCTGCGAGATTCAATTTATGTTTCAGTGAAATCGTTAGTGTCAATCTTTTGTTATTAATATTTTGACCTATTTAATTTGATAATTTATTTATTTCATTTAAAAAAGTCGTGTGTAATTTCACTGTATTTAACCTCTAAAACCGTTCATGTTTTCGGAAATATTTGTGTAATTATTAATGTCACTAATTTCCAATAACTTCCACAGATTAGCCAAATGATTCAATTTTAGATGGTGAATCCTTAATTGAATTTGAACACTTGGAAATTAAAAATAATTCAGTTTTCAGTGACTAATTCTTTAATACTTAATGTTTGAAACTTCAAAATTTTAAATTGTTTAATAATTGTTAACGTTTGAATTTGAAAATTACACTTTTAGTTTTCTCAATTTTTAATTATTTAAAGCTAAAAACTACTTAAAAAATTGCTATGTTGATTGCTTTTCAGAATAATATTCAATGTTGATGGCCTTAGAAATAAGGATATATTCGCACGTCCACTTGGGCGGATGGAACTGTTTAAGGTCTCTCATTCGATCATTGAAGTTAAGCAGCGCTTGTTTCGGTCATACTCGGATGGGTGCCGCCGTACTAGATGGATTGTTTATTATCTTTTAAGTCAATTTCACTCTCGAAATGACATACAGCTAACATTAATTCATCCAAACTAGCCATTGTACTTTTGATGGAACATTATTAGAGCCATTAATTTTTTTAATTAAAAGCGATCCAAATTAAATCATTGAAGAACAATTTCACTTTTTCAAATATTTCAAAATTGCAAAATTTCAACAGCCGTAATAGTCGATCAGTTTTAAGGATGTTCTAGGTTACCGTCAACTTGAAAATTCCTTAATCTTTAACTTGATTTATGGAATTGAAAAAAGGCCCATTGATTATTGTAAAAATTTCAGAAGTGAAATCGAAGCGTAAATAATAAAAGAAAAGTTTCGAGTCAAAATTGTTTTTTTCAATCCAGTTATTTGCATATATGAGTTTTTTATTCCGCTTCAGGCAAAAGTACGCTGCAAACAGTTGACAAGTATCAGGGTGCCCAAAACAAAATTCGATTTTTTCAAAGCGTGAGGGTAAAATTTTATTCCTTTTTTAAAAAAAATCTTGTATTTATTTTAAATTTTTTAAAAGACTAGAGAGAGAAAACACGGGTGCTACGCACGTGATTATTTTCTTGTCTCACGCAATTTTTCAAATGTTTGTAGTTGATGAAAATCAGTGTCTTAACTCTATCAAATTGTTGCATTTTTAATCAAAAATACGAATTTTTGAAGAAAACTAATAAATTAATCTATAATTGTTCAAATATTTAAAATATTCTTTGAAATCTGATGATTTTTTATTAACAATAGCAATTTTAGACGAGAAAAATAACATAAGAAAAATAAATTTTTTCACGATTGTAAATCTTCTTTTAAACTTATCGTGTTTTGTTTAAAATCAGCAATTTCCGATAATAATTTTCAGCATAACCTAGAATTGTTGAAATTTGTGAATCTTCTCTCAAATCTAATTTTTTAAATTCAAATTTAAATTTCTAACTAAAAACACTCAGATAATTGAAAATTCTTAAACGATTCTAAATCTTGTTTAAATTATAATGATTTTCATTTTAGAATACCAATTTTTTGTGTAAAACGCTATTCCGTAGCCATAAAATTGTTTAAAAATTATGAAACTTTAAAATCTAATGATACGTGTTTCAAAAAAAAAATTTCATATGAAAGACGTTAATATAACCTAAAACTGTTCAAAAACTGAAAATCTTGTTCAAACTCAAATGATTTTTGTTTTAAAATACCAATTTTTTGTGTAAAATGCTAACATAACTTGAAATTGTTTAAAGTTGTGAATCTTCTTTAAAATATCATTTTTTTTTAATTTTAAATGCCAAGTTGTGTAAAACGCAAGTGTAACCTAAAAATGTTCAAAAATTACGAACCTTTACAATCTAATGATTTTTGTTCAAAAAACGCTAACAAAACCGAAAATGTAATTTGTAAAAAAAATTTTAATTTTCGAAATCTAACAATTTGTGATTGAAAGTACCCATTTCCGGGGTAAAACGCTAACATAGCCCAATTTTTTTTCTTAGTATTTTCTTTTCTTAATAAAAGGAATTATTTGCAGATTTAATTTTCAAAATTTTAAATTTAAGATATAAAACTACTTTGAGTAATGAAAAGCCAATCAGATTTGAACCATTTTTTTAGATAGGATTTAGAGGTCGCGACGAATTTTTCTTCACCCAGAAATTGAAGTAAATAACTTTTAGAATTTTTTACTCGTATTAGAATGAATAGAAATTCTTTTATTGTTTTAATTTTTATTTCATTTAATGAGAATGTATTCTCAATTTTACAGAAAAAAATTAATATTGACAGGGTGACCAGATGGCTTGATCAGAAATTCAGGACATTATCGCACTTCTCACTCTCTTCAAAATCTAATTTTTTTCACCCCTAATACAATTTAACTTGAGGCGCGTTATTTAGAAAACAGAGTTTCTAAAAAATACTGATTTTGAAATTTCCCTAACTTTCCCTGACTTTTCGCTGATCAATGTTTCACTTTCCTGACCGTTAAAAATTTTTATTTCAAGTTACATTTTCAACCATATAAATTAATGTTCAACCAAGAAGAAAAACAAAGATGAATTTTTAACAAAAAAATGAATTCTCAACAAAATAGTTGAGTTTCTAACCAGAGAAATGAAATTTTAAGTAAAATGAGGAATTTCTTAACCAAACAAGATGAATTTTCAATGAAATACATGATTTTTCAACTGAAAAAAAACAATTTGCAACCAAAAATGGAATGGTTAAATCTTTAGTTAAAAAATTAATCTTCAACCAATACAAAACAATTTTTCAACAAAATAGTTAAATTTTCAACAAAAAAAAAGGGTTTTGAATTATAATTATGAATCATCGACCAAAAAAATGAATTTTTAACAAAGTAGTTTTACTTTCAACTAAGTATTTGAATTTTCCGCGAAAAATGTAATATTTGATATTTCAGCCAAAAAAGACTTTAATTTGAAACCATAAATAGTTGAATTTAACCAAAGAAGACAAATTCTAAACAAAATAGTGGAAAATGCCCGAAAAAAAGTTTTTTTTAAACCAAAGAGTTGCATTTTGAGCCGAAAAAGATTAAATTTCTGCGACAACAGATGAATTTTTAAACCAGAAAGAGGAATTTTCAACCAAGAAAGATTTTTCAGTCATTAAAGGAAAACAATTTCATCTAAAATGTGAAGTTTTCATGCAAAAAAGACGAATCTTCTACAGAACAGTTGAACTTTCAAACCGTAAATATGAATTTTCAACAAAACAGTTGAATTTCCAACCAAAAAGATTGACTTTTTTGTTTTTAACCAAATTGTTGAATTTTTAATAAAATCATAAAATTGTATGTTGATTTCCTAAGTTTAGAAATGATTCAAATATATTTTTCGAGGTCAACATTTTGAATTAATTTTTCCTGAAAAAAGATCTCCTTTCGATCCGCTGGGAATCGAACCTCAGAACTTCCGATTGCCGGTCGGGTGCTTGCCCATTGAGCTACTAGAGAGATCGAGAGAAGAAACTTCTTTCAGAAAATACGCGCATTATTTTGCTAGATGGTACAAGTTAAATTTTTCAAGGAATCTGTATTATCATCAGAGAATAATAGAAATTTTTAACCTCTTTTCAGAATAGATGGAGATATGAATTAAAAATTATTTCAATTAATTTTTTCTGAAAAAAGATCTTCTCCTTTCGCTCCGCTGGGAATCGAACCTCAGAACTTCCGATTGCCGGTCGGGTATATCTCCATCTAGTCTGAAAAGACGTTAAAAATTTCTGTTGTTCTCTGATGATAATACAGATTCCTTGAAAAATTTAACTTGTACCATCTAGCAAAATAATGCTTGTATTTTCTGAAAAAAGTTTCGTCTCTCGATCTCTCTAGTAGCTTAATGGGAGAGCACCCGACCTGCAATCGGAGGTTCTGAGTTTCGATTCCCGGCGTAGCGAAAGGAGAAGATTTTTTTCCAGAGAAAATTATATAAAATAATTTTTAATTCATATCTTCATCTAGTCTGAAAAGACGTTAAAAATTTCTGTTATTCTCAGATGATAATACAGATTCCTTGAAACATTTTTATTTAAATAATTGAATACTTTATGTTGTATACATTATTATTTTTATTTTGAAAAATTGCGTGAGACAAGAAAATAATCACGTGCGTAGCACCCGTGTTTTCTCTCTCTAGTATTTAAAAAAATTTTAAATAAATACAAGATTTTTTTTTAAAAAGGAATAAAATTTTACCCTCACGCTTTGAAAAAATCGAATTTTGTTTTGGGCACCCTGATACTTGTCAACTGTTTGCAGCGTCTTTTTCTTATATTTTGTTATAAAAAATTAAGGTTTTTCTGTGAAAAGAAAAAATAATGCTTGTGTAAGCTTCAAGTAATCTCATATAAAAGCATATAAAAAAATAAAGTATTGAGTCAAGAACTTCTTCGAAAATCTAATCGAAGGGCGAATATTCGAGGGAGTGGCAGTTAAGAAGTGACAGTTTTTGTTGGGGATGATCTTGGAATGAGCGATCTCCCCTGCAGAAAAATAAGGTCACCGTATCAACACGTGACATGTGCACAATTGTGTATACATACTCATATGAAAAAGTTTGAAACTTGGAAAAGACGAATAAATAAGCTACCATGGTTTGGTCCAATAGAACGGAAAACAATGTGTTAAATTCAAATTGACACATCAATCCAAATTTTATTTTATATTCTCGGAGAGCGGAAAAACATTTTTCCGCTCTCTTTTCGTAGGAATTTTCAATTGATTTTAATGGTTTCAAGAGAATTTCAAGAATTTTCAAGAAATTCTCACATTTTAGAGCTTTTTGAGAGTTTCGGGGATAAATTAATGGTTTCCACTGAATTTTATAATAATATTTCAATTCATTTTTCAATGAATTTATCCACAATAAACCAAAGACTTCACAGTATTTCAAGATTTTTTACATAACCGAAGATATTTTATGTTTCCAACGTTTTAACTAAAAAATGGCACGTACTTGTAATTGGACTCTTTTCATGTGGCCCTTTCTCCAACAAAAAAAAATCAGTCTCGCTCTATTGCTCCAAGGAGTCAGTTGTTTATTCAAAGATAGAAACGAAACCCAATATAACATTTTTCAGTTTCATTTTTTTTCTTTAAACTGCGTTTCTGTATACAGAAAAATTCATAAAAGATTTAAAACGGCGTAACTCAAGTATAACCTGGAAATTAGACAGAGAATAGAAGAGCCTCCAGCCTATTTCAAAAGATAAGTTTTTCTTTTATACCAATTTATATTATTGTTGCCGAAATAAAATTTTTAAAGATAAAAACTTCAAATAATGCTGAAATGTCTTGATAAAAATTTAGACTCATGTAATAATAGGGGGGGGGGGGGGGCAATCTTTAAAGATACTTTAAAGTGGTTGAAAACTCGAAAATTAAAATGATGAGGTTTCCCTTGACGCGTTATTTTTCAAAGACTCCTAAATGCATTTTAAATTCTCCCTAAAACTTATAATATTGCAGTTCAATTATTACGAGTATAACTATATATTTATATATAACTCTATATCAAATTTTAAAGAATTTAATGAAAACAAAAGAAATTGAAATGTTTCATGCGATTTCAAGGATTTTCAGATATTTTCAACATTTGTCCGCTCTCTTGTCGTAGGAATTTTCAATTGATTCCAATGGTTTCAAGAGAATTTCAAGAATTTTTAAGAAATGCTCACATTTTAGAGCTTTTTTGAGAGTTTCGGGGGTAAATTAATGGTTTCCACTGAATTTTAGAATAATATTTCAATTCATTTTTTAATGAATTTGTCCACAATAAACCAAAGATTTCACAGTATTTCAAGATTTTTTACATGACTGACGATATTCTATATTTCCAATTTTTTAACTCAAAAATGCCACGTACTTGTAATTGGACTCTTTTCATGTGGCCCTTTGGCCAACAAAAAAGAATCAGTCTGGCTCTGGTGCTTCAAGGAGTCAGTCGTTTATTCAAAGATAGGAACGAAACCAAATATGAAATTTTACAGTTTGATTTTTTTTTCTTTGAACTGCGTTTCTAGATACAAAAAAATTCATAAAAGATTTAAAACCGCGTAACTCAAATATAACCTGGAAATTAGACACAGAATAGAAGAGCCTCCAGTCTGTTTTAAAAGATAAGTTTTTCTTTTATACCAATTTATATTAATGTTGCCGGAATAAAATTTTTAAAGCTAAAAACTTCAAATAATGCTGAAATGTCTTGATAAAAATTTAGACTCATGTAATAATAGGGGGGGGGGGGGGTAATCTTTAAAGATACTTTAAAGTGATTGAAAACTCAAAAATTAAACTGATGACGTTTCACTTGACGCGTTATTTTTCAAAGACTCCTAAATGCATTTTAAATTCTCCCTGAAACTTATAATATTGCAGTTCAATTATTACGAGTATAAATATTTGTATATAACTTCCTATCAAATTTTTAAGAATTTAATGAAAACAAAAAAAATTGAAATGCTTCAAGCGATTTCAAGGATTTTCAGATATTTTCAACATTTTTCCGCTCTCTTTTCGTAGGAATTTTCAATTGATTTCAATGTTTTGAAGAGAATTACAATGTTTTTTAATTCTCACATTTTAGAGCTTTTTTGAGAGTTTCGGAGGTAAATTAATGGTTTCCACGGAATTTTATAATAATATTTCAATTCATTTTTCCGTGAATTTGTCCAGAATAAACCAAAGACTTCACAGTATTTCAAGATTGTTTACATAACCAAAGATATTTCATATTTCCAATGTTTTAACTCAAACATGCCACGTACTTGTAATTTGACTCTTTTCATGTGGCCCTTTGTCCAACAAAAAAGAATCAGTCTGGCTCTATTGCTCCAAGGAGTCAGTTGTTTATTCAAAGATAGAAACCAAACCAAATATAAAATTTTACAGTTTCATTTTTTTTTAAACTGCGTTTCTGTATACAGAAAAATTCATAAAAGATTCAAAACCGCGTAACTCAAGTATAACCTGGAAATTAGACAGAGAATAGAAGAGCCTCCAGCCTATTTTAAAAGATAAGTTTTTCTTTTATATCAATTTATATTAATGTTTCCGAAATACAGTTTTTTAAGCAAAAAACCTCAAATAATGCTGAAATGTCTTGATAAAAATTTAGACTCATGTAATAATAGGGGGGGGGGGGGACAATCTTTAAAGGTACTTTAAAGTGATTGAAAACTCGAAAATTAAACTGATGACGTTTAGCTTGACGCGTTATTTTTCAAAGACTCCTAAATGCATTTTAAATTCTCCCTAAAACTTATAATATTGCAGTTCAATTATTACGAGTATAACTATATATTTATATATAACTTCATATCAAATTTTAAAGTAAGTAAGTAAGTATACCATTAAGCCATTTCCCTTTCAGGGTAGGCGTGACACTACCCGATTCGGGTAGTGTTTCTAGGCGGATAGTTTCTTGTAGTAAATAAGTACGAGTGTGGATTCACCACACCCACGAAAAGCATTATTTTTTAAATGCATTTTAAATTCTCCCTAAAACTTATAATATTGCAGTTCAATTATTATAAGTATATATTTATATGTAACTCTATATCAAAAATGCTTAATGCGATTTCAAGGATTTTCAGATATTTTCAACATTTTTCCGCTCTCTTTTCGTAGAAATTTTCAATTGATTTTAATGGTTTCAAGAGAATTTCAAATTTTTTTTTTAAATTCTCACAGTTTAGAGCTATTTGTATACAGAAAAAACTAGGGTTTTCATTTTGTTTCAGTTCATTTTCTTACAAACTTATTTTAAACTTTATTTATGTTTGCTCTTGATCAATGTCAAAACTGAAAAAAAATGCATTGCTTTTAATATTCGAATTGCTCAATAAGAACCAATTATGGTTCAATTTTGTTTTAGTTCATTTTCTTAAAAAATCATTTTAAACTTCAGTTATGTTTAATCCATAGCCACTCGGGTGGTTCTTATTCATACTTGGTGGATTTTTTTTTCAGAATTTCTCTGCGCTCAAACCCCACTTCTGTTCGAATGCAGAGAAAAAATCTCCAAATTTGAGCAAAATCGGTTAATATTTAGGTGTTGCGCAAAGACCATGAAGTTTCCCATTGAATTAACATGGGAAACAGTCAGCTTTTTGTAAATATAATATTTAAACGCGATAATATGTTTCAAATAATTCCTTGTTTCAGTATATTGTTCAGAACTCGTCCGAGAATAAGAATCAATCATCAATTTTGAGGTTGAATAATTTTAAGCCACCCTTATGGGTCCCTAAAGGAAACCCCATAAGTGACAAATTTGAATGTTACGTAATATTGCGGTTTATTGACGCTTTTGAAAAGTTAAAAGAAATAAATAATTGGTAATTTAAGAATACCTAGTCATTTGTTAACTAATACTCAATTGTTTAAACGATTTTAATTTGCTTAAACATTTAAAAGTATTCTTAAAAAGCAAATTAGAACATAAAAATATTTCAATCTTTCGAAAAATAGCAAAAATAAAATATGTAAACAAAAAAATTGTTTGCAAAATTTAAATTTGTTCAAACATTTACAAGTATTCATAATAAACAAATGAGTACATAAAAATATTAAAATTTGTCGAAAATTTAGTGAGATAAAATGTTTCTCCTGCTTTTTTTTAGGTAAAATATATACTTCAACAAATACGTATTATTTAAATAATTGTAAAATTATTAAAACAAATTATTTCATTGTTATCTTTGATTAAATAACTCATACAGTCTAGAAAATACGTTCATTTCGCGAGTTAACTGAAAAAACAAATATTTAAACAAATTAATATTGTTTAAACAATTGAATATTAGTTGAAAAATGACTGGGTATTCTTAAATTACCGATTAATGATTATGTATTTCCAACAAACTTTTAAAAAGCGTCAATAAACCGCTATATTACGTGAAATTCAAATTTTTCACTTATGGGGTTTTCTTTGGGGACCCATAAAAGTGGCTTAAAATAATTCAACCTTAAAATTTATGATTGATTCTTATTCTCTGACGAATTCTGAACAATATACTGAAACACAGAATTATTTGTAACATATTATCGCGTTTAAGTATTAGATTTACAAAAAGCTAACTTTTTCCCATGTTAAATTAATGGGAAACTTCATGGTCTTTGCGCCACCCCTAAATATTAACCGATTTTGCTCAAATTTGAAAGAGATTTTTTTTTGGGCATTCGAACAAAACTGGGAGGTGAGACCAGATAAATTCGAAAAGTGAAAAAGTTGTCGAAATCTGGGTCAATTTTTTAAAAACAATTTCATTATTTATTCACACAAAAAATTATAAATTCATTTTTAGCATGGGTGAGTAAAAATAAAACTTTTTTTCGTCTTGCCTCGCGTCTCGCACTTTTTTCGTACGACGAACTGTTTCCAATAAACAAATGATTTTTTAACAAAATTGCCATATTTGCACAGTGTTACCTTAGCATCTATTTCTCAGAAAAATTTAAAACTTGTACACTGTCTATATCGAAAATCTCCCGATCGAATAAAAACTTCTCTCCTTAAATTGTTGTTAAAAAATTTCTATTTTTAAGAGCAAATCGTTTAGACTCTTCATTTATTATTAAAAAATCATCCAGACCAACTAGTGTCATAATATTGCTTAAAATTGTTTCGAAACCTTCATCTAGCATTAATAACATAATTTATTGTTCCTAATCTCTCTTGCTCAATTGTTTATAACAATTGATATAAATAATGACCCTCAATAACCCGAACTGGCTTAAATTTTTGTTTATTAATCCTTGACACATGAATAAACTTTCCACTCTCTTGATATTTTCTCGTAAGACGAGCCATTATTCATTCACGTCCTTATAAACAATGTATTTTTTATGAATATATGCTTCCCTAAAAGCCACAATTTTCAATTTATTAGCGATTACCTTTTTTTATATCCTTAATTTTACCGTAAACAATAAGATTATCTTGGGTAGCATTTTCAATACCTGACCCTTATTGTTTATAACTATTGTTATTAACAAAAACGCTCAATTAAGAAATTCGATTTTTTCATCATTTTTTTGTTAATTTAGGGCACAAAATAAAACTTTTCTCTCTGGTGATATTTTCTCGTACGATGAGCCATTATTTATTCATGGCCTTATAAACAATGTATTTTTTATAAACATACGCTCCCGTAAAAACCACAATTTTCAAGTTATTAGTGATAGCCTTTTTTTATATTGTTAATTTTACCGTAAAAAATATAATTATCTTGGGTAGCATTTTTGATACCTGCACCTTATTGTTTATGACTATTGTTATTAACATGAACCCTCAATTTAAAAAATCGATTTTTTTGTAAATTTTTTTATTAATCTATGGCACAAAATAAAACTATTCAATCTCGTGGTATTTTCTCGTAAGACCAGCCATTATTTATTCACAGTCTTATAAACAATAAATGGTGTGGAGTAATGCTAATAAAATAAATGTAAGAAGCCACAGAAAATTGTGGCTTTCAGGGGAGCGTATATTTATAAAAAATACATTGTTTATAAGGCCGTGAATAAATAATGGATCATCTTACGAGGATATAGCACGAGAGAGAAAAGTTTTATTTTGTGCCATAGATTAATAAAAAATTAAGAAACAATCAATGTTATTATTTGAGCGTTTTTGTTAATAACAATAGTTATAAACAATAAGGCTCAGGTATCGAAAATGCTATTCAAGATAATTATATTGTGTACGGTAAAATTAAGGATATAAAAAGAGTTAATCGCTAATAACTTAAAAATTGTGGCTCTTAGGGGAGCGTATATTTATAAAAAATACATTGTTTATAAGGCCGTGAATAAATAATGGCTCGTCGTACAAGAAAATATCAGGAGAGTAAAAAGTTTAATCATGTGTCAAGGATTAATAAAAAAAATTCAGTCAGTTCTGGTTATTGAGGGTCATTATTTATATCAATTGTTATAAACAATTTAGCAAGAGAGATTATGAACAATAAATTATGTTATTAATACTAAATAAAGGTTTCGAAACAATTTTAAGCAATATTATGACACTGGTTGGTCTGGATGATTTTTTAATAATAAATGAAGAGTAAACGATTTCCTCTTCAAAATAGCAACTTTTTAACAACAATTTAAGGAGAGAATTTTTATCCAGTCCGAAGATTTCTTTTTCCTTTCAAGGGATCTATCCTCGATATAGACATTGTACAAGTTTTAAACTTTTCTGAGCAATAGATTCCGAGGTAATATTGTGCAAATATGGCAATTTCGTTGATCAATGTCAAACCTGAAAAACAATTGAATTGCTTTCAATATTCGTATTGCTAAATGTCGATACTGAAAAAACAATTGAATTGCTTACAATATTCGTATTGCTCATTATGATCCATTGATGGTTCAATTTTGCTGCAGTTCACTTTCTTACAAAATCATTTTCACCTTCAGTTATGTTCACTGGCTTCATCAATGTCAAAACTGAAGAAAAAGAATGAATTGTTTTTAATATTCGTATTAATCAATGCCGGAACTGAAAAGCAATTAAATTGCTTTCAATACTCGTATTGATAAATGTCAAAACTGAAAAAAATTGAATTGTTTTTGATATTCGTATTGCTTATTATGAACCAATTATGGTTTAATTTTGTTTTAGTTCATTTTCTTACAAACTCGTTTTTAACTTCAGTTATGTTCACTCTCTTGATCAATGTGAAAACTGAAAAAATGCAATTACTTTAAATATTCTTATTTATCAATGTCGAAACTGGAAAAACAATTGAACTGCTTTCAATATTCGTATTGCTCATTATGAACCAACTATGGTTCAATTTTGTTTCAGTTCACTTTCTTACAGGCTCATTTTCAACTTTAGTTATGTTCACTGTCTTGATCAATTTAAAATCTGAAAAAACAATTAAATTGTTTTTAATATTCGTATTGCTAACTTTTAACCAATTATGGTTCAGTTTTGTTTCAGTTTATTTTCTTACAAACTCATTTTCAACTTCACTTATGTTTACTCTCTTGATCAATGGAAAAACTGAAAAACAATTGAATTGATTTCAATATTCGTATTGATCAATGTCAAAAATGACAAATAATTGAATTTCTTTCAATAATATTCGTTTCTGTCTTCAAAATGAAACTTTTTTTTCTGGGTATACAATTTTTTAAATTCAGTTACAGGGATCACAGCGGTTCAGTAGTTCAATTTTAGGTAAAAAGGGGATTTTTCTCGGAAAAACGAGACTAGAAGGGGATCTCATTTATTATTGAAAACTTTTTATATCATACGGATATCTCGTGAATATTGAACGAGAGTGCTTTCTAAGGGTAGCGCCTTTTCTTTACAAGTTTTATAGTCATTTTTGTGTTACGATTTTTTTTGCCTAAAAGCTCATGTTTTACCTTTCGATTCATTACTCTCGTCAATTTTTTAAAATGTATTTTTACATTCTCATCAGAGAAAGTATTAGATTTTTGTAAAATTTGACCCCCCCCCCCCCTTTGTCAAATGTCCACGTTTTGAGACCCCCTTAACCCGAAAAACAGGTTTTTACGAATGTGTCTGTATGTCTGTTTCAAGGGTGGGAGGAGATGGAGAGATTCGCAGTAGAAGGGAGGGTAGAATCAGACCATCAGCCATTAGGGTTGTGGATAAGGGGTGAGAACGGCGGAAGGCAAGGTGGGGAAGAAGTGTCGACGGGGGAGAGGGTTAGCTGGACGAGGGAGGCGACAGAGAAATATAAGGAGCAGTTAGGGAAGGTACGCTTCGAAGGGGAGACGGTGGAAGAGATATGGGAGGATTTAAAAGAGAAAGTGAAAGGGTGCCTGCAAAAGAAGGTATTCAAAAAGAAGAAGAAAGGAATGGTGAAGCCGTGGTGGGATAGGGAATGTAAAAAGATGAAAAGAACGGTGAAGAGGAAGTATAAGAAGTGGAAAGAGGGTACTGCGAAAAGGGAGGAGTACGTAGAAATGAGGAAGGGGTTTAGATTGATGTGTAAGAAGAAAGAACAGGAAAAGGAGAAAGATCTGGAGGAGGAGTTAGGAAATGTTAAGGCAGAAGGAGACGTCTGGAAGATAATAAATAGGTTTAGGAAGCGTAGAGTAGGGATAAGCGACAAGATAGGGAGTGAGGAGTGGAGGGAATTTTTTAAAGAATCATTTCAGGGCTCAGATTCAAGGAAGAGAGATGATGGGAGTAGAAGAACGGGGGAGGCAGAGATGGAGGAGTTGAATAACGAGGAGATAGAGAAACAGATAAGGAAGTTAAAAAGGTCAAAATCAGCAGGGCTGGATGGGCTAGAGAACGAAGCATGGCTGTTTAGTACACAAGAGGTTAGGAAGAGGCTGAAGGAGGTAGTGAAGAAAGTATGGAGGGGGGAGGGATTCCCACGAGGGTGGAGAGAAGGATTAATAGTGCCTCTGTATAAGAAAGGAGATAGGGATAGGCAGGAAAATTATAGGGGGATTACGCTAATGAATACGGCGTATAAAGTATACGCGATGGTAGTAGCGGAGAGGCTACGGAAGGATGTCGAGGGGAAAGGAATATTGCCAGAGACGCAAGCTGGCTTTAGGGCAGGTAGGAGTACTATCGACAATATCTACGTTCTGCAGCACGTGGTGGATAGAGAATTAGCGAAGAAGGGGTCGAGAGTGTACGCGTTTTTTGTGGATCTGAAAGGCGCGTTTCCGTCGGTGGATAGGGGGAGGTTGTAGGAGGCGATGGAGGAGAGGGGAGTGGAGAGAGGCCTGATCGAGAGGGTAAGGGAGATATATGAAGAAACCAAAGATAAGGTAAGAGGGGGACAGGGGATTTCGGAGGGATTCTGGATGGATAGGGGGTTAAGACAAGGGTGTCCGCTTAGCCCGATGCTTTTTGCGATTTTAATTGCGGATATGGAAAGTAAGCTAGAGGCCGGAGTGGTAGGAGGAGTCAGGATAGGAGGGGTTAGAATTTGGTCGCTAGCGTATGCAGATGACATAGTGTTTTTGGCAAAAAGCGAGGAGGCCTTAAAGGAAATGATGAAGAGGTTGAGAAGATACCTGGATAACAACAGGTTAGAACTGAATGCGGAAAAGTCCAAGGTTATGGTTTTCAGAAAAGTAGGTGGAAGGGATAAGGAAGGGGAGTGGAAGTGGAAGGGAAAGGCGGTGCAGGCGGTGAAAGAGTTTGTGTACCTGGGCTTCTTGTTTCGGAGGAATGGCGGAGTGGATGGTCACATAAAAGAGAGAGTGAGGAGGGCAAATGTGGTGATGAGGCAGGTGTGGGGGTTGGGAAAGAAGTTATTCGCAGATGATTTTGGAAGGAGAATGAAATTGTTTGACTCACTAGTGATGAGTGTGCTATTGTATGGAGTAGAGGTGTGGGGGTGGAAGGAAAGCGAAGAGGTAAATAGGATACAGGAGAGATATGTGAAGTGGACACTGGGGTTGGCAAGGAACACGCCTAATTATATTGTCAGGAGGGTGACGGGGAGAACGAGTGTAGGGATTCTAGCGGGGAGTCGAGCGTGTAAATATGAGGAGAAATTTTTGGAAGAGGGGGGAAGTAAGCTGGTTAGGGAGTGTTGGTGGGAGAAGGAGAACAGGAGAGGGGGTGGGAAGATGGAGGTTGAAAGAGAAAGGTATTTTAGAACGAATGGACTGCATATGGATGAATTGAGAAGGATGCATGAGGAAGGAAGGAAGGTATATGAGTTGGTTAAGAAAAACAGCATGGAGAGAGAGAAGACAGCAGGGGAAGAGAGAATAAGAGAGACAAGGTTTAATGGGAACTATGTGTGGATTATGCCAAGGGCGAGAGCGCAATATTTGTGTGAGAAAGGAGAGAAAGGAAGTCAGGAGCTTATAGCGAGGATGAGATGTGGGTGCATGGAGGGTTTCAATAGGTTCTGGCTCGATAGGGAAAAGAGGATGTGTGAACTATGTGGGAAGGGGGAGGCAAGAGTGGAGCACTGGTTGGAGGAGTGCGTGGAGGTGGAAAGGAGTGGGATAAGCATGGAGGTATTGATGCATGAAAGGGGGGACAAAAGGGCAGTAGCATGGGTGAAAGGAGTATTGGGTAAGATGGAGAAGAAGAGAAGGAAGGAGGAAGAGGAATGGAGAAGGAAAGATTGTAAATAGAGGAGGAAGTAAATATAAGTAAATGTAAATATTGTAAATAGTAGATAAGTATTAGGTATTAGTCGCGGAGGCAGAGTTTGGTAATGCGAGGCAAGCAAGAAAGTAGGGACATGCGAGCGAGGCGAGGCGAAGCGAGGAAGGCAATGCGATAAGAGCGAGCGGCGTTAGAGATAAGGTGTGGAAGGATGTTAGTTTTAAGGGTTAGTTTTAAGAAAATTCTGTAAAAAATGGAAGTGTAAGCAAGTCAATTTTTTAAGGCCAGCAGGCTAAAAAATAAATGTTTATCTATGTATCTATCTGTATGTCTGTCGGTCTGTATGTATGTCTGTCTGTCTGTAAGGACGATAACTTTCAAAAAAATTAACAGCTTTGATTGGCCTTTGGTATAATTTTTAACTGCCCTAAAATGATGGTCAAGTTCGTTAGCTATCCATTTTGGATGAAAATTAGAAAAGTTAGAGCATTTTCCAAATTTTTTAAACAACTTTTTTTCCGAATTTGAAAATTCTATGTACGGCGGTTCATAGTATTCAAGAAGATGAACAATTTATCCTCATAACTTTTTTCGGTAAAAAACAAATTACCAAAGTTATAGCGTTTACAAAATTAAAAAAAACTAAAATGAAAATTTAAAGTGATAGGATGCGTAGTTTTTGTTTAAATTCGTAAAAAACGTCAATAAAAATATTTAAAAAATACATTTTGGACAAACAACACAAGCTACAAAAAAAATAAGACAAATGTTGTTCACCCAAAAAATAGCTACCAATTTGTTATCAATTATTTTTTGATAGGATGCGTGGTTTTTGTTTTATTCGTAAAAAACAACATTAAAAAATAAAAAATTTAATTTGTGGATAAACGACACAAACTATGAGAAAAAATGGATTGACAAACATTGCTCATCCAAAAAAGAGCTACAAATTTGTCATCAATGATTTTTGATAGGACACGTAGATTTTCTTTCAATCGTAAAAAAACAAGATTAAAAATAAAAAATTTAAACTTTTGGAAAAACGACACAAGAGACGAAAACAAATGAAAAGACAAAAGTTGTTCAACCAAAAAAAAAGAAAAAAATACAAATTTTTTATAAAACCTTGCTATTAAAATAAAAAATTACCTTTTTGGAAAAAGAACACAAGCTACAATAACATTTTATTTAACAAAATTTTTCGCCTAAATTATATCTACAACTTTTCTCAACACGACTTTACGCTACGGTGCGTATTTCTAGTTTAAATCGTAAAAAATAATATTGAAAATAAACAAATTAAATTTGTGGAAAAACGACACAAAATGCAATAAAATGTTTAATAATAAATTTTTTTTTTCTTTTCGGATGCGCACTTTTTTCAATTATAAAAACAAGATAATGAAAATACGTATGTTTCAATACCAATGCATGTTATGAATTGTAATAATATAAATTTATTGAAATCATACATTTTTCAGGGTAGTTGAGAATAAAATTAAATGCAAAATAAGAAACATATATGAAAGTAATCATGATAAATAAAATTTGTACTTCATATTGAAATATCGGAATAAGCAATCCCAGACCCAGGTATGTAAATAAATGTAATATACATTTGATATAAAAGTGTTGAACATAATGGAGAAAAGTTCACATTTTAGACAAAATCGAGTGCAAAGCACGAGATACGTGATGAGAATGTGTTCGTTGAAGCCGAAGGAGCTTTAACAAAAGAGAATTCACAATCACCAAATTACAGTTGTCGATGCTTTGACCTTTAGTTTTAAACGATCTGTGCACAAATTTGGGGGAAATACAATGAAATACAGAACTCTGAGTTGTTCAAAGTATTTTGGTGAGTAAGCTAGAAAGAAATAATTTGAAAACATCAAAAATGGCTATTTGACAAACCTACTATCTCTTTTTGTTACCTTAGATTTTTAAATTTGTTTCTAATGTATTTTTATCACTTTAAAGCTCCAAGATGATCAAAACATTTTTTAATGTCAGCTAAAAAAAGATCATATTGTAAAGAAAACATAAATTAAAAAATTATTATTCAAGAAGCTCACACAATTATGAAGATAACAATTTTCTTCGAATACGCAGTTTGTTAACATGTAAAACCAAGCCATACCATAACTAACATACTTATCTCTGATATACCATTTTACGTATTTTATTACCTATTAAGATGGTTTTTTTAGAAATTATTTCTTACAATATTTTTTGAAAATGGCAAGAAATCAAAAAAGTCTTCTTTTTCTCATTTTTGCCACTTAAATTCGAACAGAATTAACAGAACCCAGTATACAAAAATCGAACTATTTTTTGTTGAAAGTTAATTTATTTCATCTGTAAAGTCTACTGTCATATTTTTGGTTTAAAATTCATCTTTTTTTATAAACACTGCTATTACTTGTTTGAAATTTTAATTTTTTTTGTTGAAGATTGAACAATTTTGTTAAAAATTCATCTATTTCAGTTGAGAATTAAACTATTCAGTTGAAAATGACTGTTTTATTGAAAATTCATTATTTTGGGTTTAAAATGTTTCTAGAAAATTTTTTGTATGTAATGATTTGTGGAAAATTCGTCTTTTTGGCTTGACAATTCAGCAATTTGGTTGAAATTCTTTTCAACTGTTTTTAATTACAAATTTTAATCTTTTTTGGTTGAAGTATCAACTTTTACATTTTTCGATGAGAATTAGTCTGTTTTTGTTGAAGATTCAACTACTTGGCTAAAAATTGAACAACCTTGTCAAAAAATTATTGTTTCGGTGGAAGAGTCGTAATTTTAGTCCAAAATTCAACAATTGGGTTACTTTTTTTTTCTTAACTGTAAAATATATATTTTTTAATTCTTTTTTTAATTTGGTATTCTTTGGATGAATTCGACTGTTTTTGTTTTAAAATTTAAATATGTCAACTATTACATTTTCGTTGAGAATTCAACTTTTTCGTTGAAAATTGAACTACATGGTTCAAGTTGAAACACATTGTTAAAACTTCTTTTTTTTTTAAGATTCATAATTTTGGTAATAAATTCATCTCCTTCTTAGAAAATATAAGTATTATGTTGAAAATTCGTAATTTAGTGTCAAAAATTCTACTATTTTTGTAGAAAATCATTAATTTGGTTGACATTTTTTTTCTTTCTTGACTGAAAAATCTTTTTTGATGGACAAATGAACAATTACTAGAGGCTTACCTTCAAAATTAGCCAAAGAACTATGAAAATGTTGATTATTTCCAGAGATATTTCAATTTTCCGAAAACATTGAAATTTGACGATATTTTACAATATTTTTTTATTCAATTGACATTTTGCCTTCAACTTCGGCTTATCAGACGCGGAACTTTATTTGCTTTTGTGCTACTATGAGTGAAGAAATTTCATGCTAATATTATGAAAGACATAAAATTATTAATCAATGCAAACAAAAAATTTTCTTTCTACTATTATTTCATTATTAGCAAAGTTTTTAATATAGTAAAAAAATGAGTGATATGTAATAGTAAAAAAAAATTCGCTCATTCAAATCGTTGGAACGTAATTTAATCAATTGCTATCAATCTCAATTTATAAAATAATCATTAAAACTTCAAAAAGAAATAGCAATAGAAATTTTCAGGTTCTTTTCTAAAAATCTGGGACTTTTCCAGGTGTTCCGGGTTCTGTAGCTACCCTGAATTTTATTTGTAACAAAGTCATCTTGTATAATATAATTTTTAAACATAAACCACTGATAAGGGTGGCTAAGAAATATTTAGATTAACAAATTTTTAGAATAATAAATTTTTATTAATTAAAGAGTCTTCTCAATATTTCTGCGTTGGTGAGATAAGATTTTAAGAAAAAAGTAAATTATTCTTATTTTCTGCGCGAGTCTTAGAATTAGGTAAGCAAATGATAAAGTAAGACCTTAAAATCCTTAGCCTGGATTATTTAGCAGCACGGAGGCATGATTTTCTCAGAATTCGCGGCAGACAATTATTAATTATGCAATATCACGAAGCCACTCCATGCCAGCAAAGAGGATTTATTTAGTACTTGAAAAAAAAGTATTCGAGTATTACCTTTGAAAGTAGAGAAAAAGAGGTTAAAAGTAAAACTGAAAATAGAAAAGTTGAACTCTTTTTAGTAAAAATGTAGGTTCGCTAGCGTATAAAAATATTAATTATTTAATTAACATTCTTTTGTTTCTTTTTTTCCAGGTGAGTTCATCCCATCTATTGTTTTCCAACAACTCCGTGAGTATACACAACACTTTAACAGTAGGATTTCTTAGAAACAATTATTTTAAGACTTTATAGAATAGATTTACTGATTAATTTTCTTTCATTTTGCAGTTGGTAGGTATTCCATTTTCTTAGAATTAATATTATTAACATTAATAAATACTCATTATTTTTTCAATATTTCAGCACATATCTTGTAGAGTGATGGAAAGTAGCTAGTTTCTTTTAACTAGTTACTGTGACAAGTTATTTTTTTTTGGTCACGATAGGGGTAACGAAGTTACTTTTTCAAATAAGTAACAAAGTTGCAACAAGTTCGATTTTTTTAGTAAAACTAAGTATAAAATCGTTACTTTTTTAGTTACTTTTGAAATATAGTTCACGAGTAACATAGTGCCCCAAGTAACTGACGTTCTTTTGAATTCAAGACAATTCGATAAAATTTCTAAGAATTCCAGGTGAATTTTAACGAATTCAGGATTTAAAAAAACAATCGAATTAACTGAAATTCGAGTGAATTTAGAGGAATTTAAAGTAAATGAGAAGAATTCAATGAAGTTCATAAAAATTCATAGTAAATCAAAAAATTTCAAGTTTATTGTAAACAATTTGAAAAATCCAAAATATTTCACTGATTTCAATAAAACTGGAATTAATTTCAAAGAATTTAACGGAATTAAAAAGAATTTGATGAAATTCCTAAGAATTCAAGGTGAGTTTGAAAGACGTTTGAAAGAAAAACCAAAAAAGTTAAATCCATTTAATTGAGTAGAACTGAGTGAATATAAAAGAATTTAAGTGAATTCAAAGGTTTTCAGCTATAGTTAAAAAATCAAGAGAATTCCAAAGAATTCAAAACAGCTTAAAAGAATCAATATAAATTAACAAGAATTTAGAATGAATTCCAAATTAATTTAAATGAGTTAAAAAAAATACAACATATTACACCGATTTCAGTAAAATTGAACAAATTCTCAAGAATTTGAAAGAATATAATTGAACACAATTTTTTAAATAAAAAAGTGTCATCGAATTGAGTAAAATGGGAGTGTAGAGAATTCAGGGAGAATTCAAAAGAATTTAAGAGAATTGAAAAAAATAAGCCAACGAATGAAATAATTTTCGAGTAAATTTAGATTAATTCAAAGGAATTCAAAAGAATTCGATGAAATTTCTAAGAATTCAATGTGAGGTAAAAAACTCCGGGGCAATTGAACGAATTCAAGGAAGCTTACAGAAATTTGAAACATTTCGAGATTAGTTAATAATAATTCAGGGTGAATTCTAAATATTTTCAAATAAATTGAAACAGACTCAATATATTCCACTAATTTCAGTAAAACTGGAGTTAATTTAGAAGAATTCAAGGGAATTCAAAAGAATTTGATAAAATGCCTGATAATTCAAGATGAGTTTAAAAGGATGTCAGGGTGAATTTAAAGAAGAACAAAATTTTTTTAATCCATTTAATTGAGTATAATTGAGTGGAATCTAGAAAAATTCAAGTGAATTCAAAATGTGTCAGGAATGGTTAAAAAAATCAATAACATTACGAAGAATTCAAACAAAATTTAAAGAATTCACGATAAATCAATAAGAATTCCGGGTAATTTCCACATAAGTTCAAATATTTTGAAAAAACATCCAGAATATTCCACTGATTTCAGTCAAATTGGTGTGAAATTATAATAATTCAAAGGAGTTCAAGAGACTTTGATGAAATTTATAAGAATTTAAAACAATATAATCAAGTAAAATTTTAAAAATCTAAGCTGTCCATCGAATTGAGTAAAATGGGACTTTTGAATTCAACGCAATTCAAAAGAATTTGGTGAAATGACCTACGAGCGAATAAAAAAAAATACAAAAAGAAAGTCATGAATTAAGGAGAATTGAGTAAATTTAGAAGAATTCGAGTGAATTTAAAAATTCACAGCTAATTAAAAAAATTCAAGAGAATTTAAAAGAACTCAGGATTAATTATTAATAATTCAAAAATACGAAATTTGTACAAAATCAAGATAAATTAAAAAAATCAAGTGAATAGAACAAAATTAAAAAAAAATTCAGTTACATTCAGATAAATGGGACTGAATAAAATTAGTGAAAAAAACGCTGACAAAATCCTTAAGAATTCAAGGTAAATCGAAAAGTCTTCATGGTGAATTAAAAAAATTGAAAATCCAAAAGAGATTCATTGAATTCAGTAGGTTTCAAGGGAATTCCAAAGAATTTAAAAGAATTCAAAGAAATTAAAAAAAAAAAATTAATAAAGTTGAGAAATCCTTGGGCTGTTTTAATTTATTGAAAGAAGTGACTATTGTCTTTTTTTTGACTATATTGGCTTTATCTTAAAAAAAAGTGACTGAAAAGCGATTTGAGAAAAAAGTCACTGAAAGTGATTTATGTAACTGTATATATATTTATAAAATACAAAAGTAACTAAAAAGTAACGATAGTTATAATACATAATGTTAATAAAATTATTACCAAAAGAGTTTTTTATAAACAATATTTATAATATTTTTCGAACCAGAAGATGTATTTCTATTTTATTGTTCGTGACCGAAGAACTATTTTTCTTCATTAAAATACATATGAAACAACTCTTTTCACATCTTCACTCTTTTAATAATCTATTTAAGTGAGCAAAGAAATATTTTGTTTTAAATACACTTCCAATGATAAGTTTATTGACCTACATTCTGTATTTATTATCTCATATATCTGCTCTTTAATGAAAATGTGTCTCGTTTTAGATTTCTTTATTTTTTTTTAATTACTACAAAAGTCGAAAAAAAATCTTATCTTGAATATAGAGTGCTTCACAGTAGTCACGGCCGTTCTTAGTCAGCCGAAGTATCGAAGAGAGCTCGTTAAATAAGCACTCTTCAGACATCAAAAAGCAGCGACACTGAAGTGGGGTAAAATATTAGCAGAGTCAAGAATAGGGTCAAGAAACTTTATTACTTGAGATATCACATTCTGCTTACAAATAATTGCATTCTTCGCTTTTTATTATTTCTTTTTAATTTAAAAATAATATATTTTTATGCTCAGGTATTTATAATAAGTTATTTATTTAGTTATATATTTATATATTTATATATTTATATATAATTTATTATAAGTTAAATTTAGTTCAAACGCCTTAAATTTGAACAATCTTAAATTTTATCTTTTCACAAGATAGTCCAAATTGATGTGTTAGAAGATTAATAACTAAAAATGATTCTAAAGGTGAAGTAAAAATGGAATTCATTCAAAATGAGAATATTTGAATTCTGAATCGTTTTAAAATTCAAAATTTTGAATTGGGAGATTTCGGCTAATATTAATTAATTTCAAGTTGTAACCTAACAATGGTTTAATTTAAAATTGGGTTTTTTCACATATCAGGGATCATCCCTTATTCCCCTTTTTCCCTATTTTTCTCCTTTTCTTATTTGATAATAATATAAACCTATATTTGATAATTTTGTCCATTTTTTCCCTTTTTTTGAAGCTGCGATTTATTTTTCAAAAATAATAAGAAATTTGCGGCTATTAATAAATAAACGATGAGTAGGTTAGAGAAACTATGATGAAAAAAAAAGACAAAATCAAATTGTCGACGATTAGCAACAAAAAAAAGTAAATAAAAAATACTGAATTTAGTTATTTTTGTTCATATAATATTTAATTTATAAATGAAGTCTCATTTTATTTTTCTATATAAACAAGTGAAGTCTCGCAAGTTGTCCCCAAAATTATTGAAAATACAATACATGGAAAATACATTGGAAAACATTACATTGGAAAACAACATTGGAAAATAGTATTTTTGAGAAAGAATTTTATCATAAAATCATTAAGATTCGATGAAGACTTAAAATTTGCAAAAATGTCAGGGTATGTCAACTTTTTCACTGGAAGTGATCATTTTTTTTTAAATCATTAGATTTCAAAGAAGATTACAAATTTTGGTACAATTGTTAATATTTTTCACCGAAAATAGTCTTTTTTAAAAAGAAAAATCATTAAATTTCATAGAAGATTTACAATTTGGAACAATTTTTTGGTATGTTATGTTAGTGTTTTCCTCGAATATTGGAATTATTATAAAAAATATATACATATATTTTCCACATTATCATTTTTCGTCAGAATATCATTCAAAATCATTAAATTGACCATTTTTGTACAATTTTTGGTTTTGTTGGCGTTTTATACCGGAAATCGTTACTTAAATAGAAAATCATTAAATTTCAAAGAAGTTAACAATTTTTTGAACTATTTTAGGTTATGTTTGTGTTTTTTACCGGAAAGGGGTATAGATTTCAATGAAGATTCACAATTTTTTAATAATCTTCGAGTGTGTTCATATTTTTGAATGAAAATCGGTTACTTTGAAGAAAAATCGTTTGACTTCAAAAATTAATCTTATATTTTGAACAACTTTTGGTTATATTATTATTTTTCGTCAGAAATTGGTATTTTTGAACAAAAGTGCAATGGTTTTATTATCTTTAAATTATACAAAATATTATAAATTAATTTTGAAGTTAAGATATAAATTTTTATCAATCATAAACAAAATTGTCCGTGCTTTCCTTTTCTATTATTTTAGGTAATGAACTACAAAAATGTTGTAATTATGATAATTTTATTTTTAATTTGAAAATTATATGTACAACCAAGAAACAATTTTTTTATAATGTTATAAACAAAATAATGATCAAAAGTCATTTTTTACGTGATTCGAAATGATTATTATTGAAACTTATTTTCAATCCACAACTTTTGTTTGAACAACTTTTATAAACAAATGCTTATTTTAACCATTTTGTCATGATTAGGCTTAATTTCTATTTCTGGCGGAATCAACTCGATAACATAAGTCTTCTCAAAGACTCCTTGCAACCTTTTTTGTCACTAGAAAAAGTACGACAGTAAGGAGTGTTTGGCTAGACATTTTGAGTTTATTCCGCGAAAAAATTAAGTTTATTCATGTAAAACTGGTCAAAGTGTGCAATTGTTTATAAAAATTCTCTATGTAATTAACAGTTTTTGTCATTGTTAAAAATATGACAGCAAGGTGTCTTTAGCAAGAAATTTCGAGTTGAGTCTTCAAAAAATTAAGTCCGTTCACAAAAAAAAATAGTTAAAATGTCCATTCGTTTATAAAATTTTGTAAAATAATTGGTAACCGGCAGCTATTTTTAACTAATTGTAAGCGGATTTAAAATAGCTAATCATTACAAATAACGAAACAATTACTTTTATCCATTAGTTTATTTATAACATTACAAACAATTTTTTTACTTACTCTAACCCACTAGACATTATTGTTAGTTTGTTATTGCATTGATTTAAGACCTGTTTTAATGAATTTTAAAGTCTTTGGGGAAATGTTACCACTGCAAAGTTGAAAAGAAAAATTCAACTTTGTGGTAAAATAAAAAAAATTTGGTTTAGTCGGATTTAAATGTAGGCAGGCACTCGTTATGCTTGAAAGACTTACGATCATAAAAAAACATGAAAATACGTTAATAATTGTACTGTCGGGCGATTTTTGAACAAAAAGGTGCTTTTCCCAATGTGGAAGAAAGAAATTTTTCTTCTTGAAAAAAATTTCTTCAGAAAGATGGGTTGATTTCTGAATTTTCTAGCTTAGACTTAACAAAAAAAGATTCAAAACTTGGAAGGATCCTTAAATAAATACAATTTTTTGGCTTTTTCGAAATCTCGCAAATTTCAAGGGATTTCAAATGATTTAAAACGATTTAAAATAATTTAGGGTATTTTGAAAAATTTCAAGGAATTTCCCAAACATGTCAATAATTGGATAGTATTTCAAAGGATTTCAAAAGCTTTAGGGAATTTCCAAATATTTCAAAGAATTTTTGATTGATTTCAATAATTTAAAGGGATTTCAAATGTTTTGAAATATTTTAGGGTATTGTAAAAGGTTTCACGTGATCTTATAATATTTTAATGGATTTCGAAGTATTTATTCACACGAAGTGAAAGACTTCGTGGGGTTTCAAAGATTTAAAGAGATTTTCGAATATTATTTGCAGTTCATTTTAATTATTTTGGAATTCATCCTAAATTTTCATTAACTTTTCCTGAACTCTTTCAGCTCAGAAGAATATTGGTTACGTAATGAGTGCACATTAGTCACTTTTTGGATCAGAAATCAGTCACTTTTGGTCACTTTTTCGGTTTAAGCAGGCACTTTTTCCAAGTAAATTAAGCTGTGGCAACCCTGAGATTAGTAAATTAAAATTTAAAATTGTTTTATTCCATTTAGGAGATTAGAATTAGATTAGAATTTTTTTCCAAAAAGCTGGTTTTACCATTATGGAAAAAAAATTGTCCTTCTGAAAAGAAAAACGCAGTGATTTCTGAATTTTTTTTCGTATTCTTCTGGGTTAGCCTTAACCAAAAAAAATTCAACGCTTGGGAAGCATCCTTAAATAAATACAATTTTGCCGTCCTTTCCGAAATCCAGTTGAATTTCCTTAACACATTTTTCCCCTTCTATGTTATTGCAACATAAGCGTAGGTTGATCGTAACTCGACAGAAGCGACGGTAAAACAGGCGCTGGCTGCTAGTAAAATCTACGAGTATAGGTAAAATCGATGTTTGGTATGATAGACGCAGTACGTGCGAGTGCTGATATTTCGAGTGGAAAAATGTGCTTTCGTAACTCCTTTCGATCCTACCACGCCTTTATCTGGCCACTCGAACACCCGGTTTCGTATATTTCCAGTATAACCACTATAACGATGGACTTGAGCGATTTTTTGCCACATAAGTCATAATTTATCTCTCCTATCTTTTTCCGCGATGTCCATAAGTGTACGAGTCCCAGGATCCGATTGGCAGCCACGTCATCCCCGAAAAATCCATTTTGATCGAGCTATGTTTTTTCCCCTGTGTCTGATGATTGACATATCTAGATTAGGGCTAAAAATGGTTCTGAGATGTTTCAATTATTATCTACGTATTAGAGAGAATAATTGAGAGAATGAGTAAAGATTTTTCAAGGCATGAGGGAATTGTTGATATTAAGAAAAAGGTCTTCAGCGTGGAATAATTTACAGTACCGGCTAGAAAAAACATGGCTTCGTAGCTTATTAAGACATTAATTAAGCCGTTCAAACCTGCCCCTCCCATAATTTTCCTCCCATACTTTCCTTTCGCTACTCCCCTTGCATTCCCTTACTTCTCCGCCGCTCACTTCACCCATCTACCCCCTCGTCCAACTTCTTCCTAATCTATTTCCCCCTTTCCTCGCTTCCGCAGTTAACAATCCCCTTCACCTACTCACCTAACCAAGCCCTCATTTCCTCCCCCTTACTCCCTAATTTCTAATCATTCCCCTAATCATATCCCTCATTTTCCCTCCCATAATTACCCCTGATCCCCCCTCATTTCCCATTACTTTCCCTACTCCCCCTCATTTCCCCTCACTTCCCTGCCCTTCAATTGCCTTCATAATTCCCCCTACTTCTCCTTCCATCATTTTCCCTCGCTTCCCGTGCTTCTTCTCCACTCATCTCTTAATGGACCAAAGAATGGACGGACGGGACAGACGGAAGGACGGACACCCAACCAAAACTATAAGAGTTTCCAAATTTTTAATGATAATTCAAAAACCAGTTAATATTTGTTAAGGTCGACTTCCAGATAGGTGATAAGTTAATCCTAGTATTCGATAGTGTTTTCCTAATAATGGTTGAATGACTCCTGATTATCAATAAGGACTTCCTAATAGTCGATGAATGGATACCAAGGATTCGTTGCCAAATTCCTGATAGTTTATAAATAGCACCTAATATTCATAACCGAATTCCTAATAATAGTTGACTAACTCCTGATTATCAGTATCTACTTCACAAAAGTCGGTGAATTCATACTAAATAGTCAATGACGATTTCTTGATGGTTGATAAATGGCTCTTAATATTTACAACCGACTTCCTAATAATAGTTGACTAACTCTTGATTATCAATGACGACTTTCTAATAGTCGGTGAATGAAAACGAAATAGTCTATGCCAAATTCCTGATAGTTAATCAATGTCTCCTAATATTCGTAACCAACTTCTTGATAATAGTTGACCCACTTCTGATTCTTAATACTAACTTCCAAATGGTTTATGAATGAATTCCAAGTTGATGGTCGATAAATGGCTCCTGATATTTATAACCGACTTCCTATCAATAGTTGACAAACTCCTGATTATCAATACCGACTTTCTTATAGTAGATGAATGAATACGAAATAGTCGATGCAGAATTCCTGATACTTGATAAATGTTTCTTAATATTCTTAACCGAGTTCCTGTTATTAGTTGACCCACTTCTGATTATCAATACCGACTTCCTAATAGTCGATGAATAAATACCAAATAGTCGTTGTCGAATTCCTGATAGGCGATTAACGTTTCTAACTCCAACTTCGTAATAGTCGATTACGACTTCCTGATATTTGAAAAATGACTCCTAATATTGGACAGCGACTTCCTAATAATACTTTAATCACTCCGGTTTATCAATACAAATTACCTATTAGTCATTGAATGAATTCGAAAAAGTCGAAGCTGACTTCCTGATAGTCAATGAATTCATACCAAATAGTCGATGACGATTTTCTGATGGTTAATAAATGGCTCCTAATATTTACAACCGACTTCCTAATAATAGTGTACTAACTCTTGATTATCAATGACGACTTTCTAATAGTCGGTGAATGAATACGAAATAGTCTATGCCGAATTCCTGATAGTTAATAAATGTCTCCTAATATTCGTAACCGACTTCCTGATAACATTTGACCCACTTCTGATTATCAATACTGACTTCCAAATGGTCTATGAATGAATTACAAGTAGTCGATGAAGACCTCTTGATGGTCGATAAATGGCTCCTAATATTCATAACCGACTTCCTATCAATAGTTGACCAACTCCTTATTATCAATACCGATTTTCTTATAGTAGATAAATGAATACGAAATAGTCGATGCAGAATTCGTGATACTTGATAAATGTTTCCTAATATTCTTAACTGAGTTCCTATTAATAGTTGACCCACTGCTGATTATTATCAATACCGACTCCCTAATAGTCCATGAGTGAATATCAAGTATTCGTTGCCAAATCCCTGATGGTTTATAAATGGCTCTTAATAATCATAACCGACTTCCTAATAATACTTGACCTACTTCTGATTATAAATACTTCGTAATAGTCGATGATGACTTCCTGATATTTAAAAAATGACTCCTGATATTAGACAGCGACTTCCTAATAATACTTTAATCACTCCGGGATATCAATACCAATTACCTAATAGTCATTGAATGAATTCCAAAAAGTCGAAGCTGACTTCCTGATAGTCGATGGACGACTCATAATCATTAATACCAAAATTCCTGATAGTTCAATGATGACTCCTAATACTCTATACCGACTTCCTAATAATATTTTAATGACTCCTGATTATCTATACCATCTTCCTAATAGTCAACGAACGAATGCTTAATAGTCGAAGCCAACTTTCTTATTGTCGATGAACGAATGCTAGTAATAAATACCGAAGTCCTAACCAACTTCTTAATAATAGTTGACTAACTCTTGATTATCGATAAAGAGTTCCTAATAGTCGATGAATGAATACAAAATAGTCGATGCCGAATTCCTTATAGTTGATAAATGTCTCCTAATATTCATAACCGACTTTCTATTATTGGTTGACCCACTCCGGAGTATGAATACCGACTTCCTAAAAGGCGATGAATGATTCCTAATACCAACTTCCTAATAGTTAATGACGACTTCCAGATATTTAAAAAATGAATCCTAATATTGAACAGCGACTTCCTAATAATACTTTAATTACTCCGGGATATCAATACCGATTACCTAATATGCATTGAATGAATTCCAAGAAGTCGAAACTGACTTCCTGATAATCGATGAACGACTTATCATCTTTAATATCGATATTCCTGATAGTTCAAAAATGACTCCTAACATTCTATACCGAATTCCTCATAATATTTGAATAACTCCTGATTATCAATACGGACTTCCTAATAGTCGATGAATGCATTCAAAATAGTCAAAGCCGAATTCCTAATAGTCAATGATTAACTGCCAAAGAGTCGAAGCCGACTTCCTTATTGTCGATGAATGAATCCTAGTAATTAATACCGAATTCCTAACAGTCTATGAAGTCTTCCTGATGGTTTATCAATGACTCCAAATATTCGGTACCGACTTCTTGATAAAAGTTGAATGAATCCTGATAATATACAGAATTAATAATATACGTGATAAATGAATTTAAAATAGTCGATATCGTCTTTCTGATAGGCGATGATTGACTTTTAATGGTTAATACAGAATTCCTGATGATAGTTGAATAATTCTTTGTTTTCAATACTGCCTTCCTAGTAGTCTCTGAATGAATTTCAAATACACCTCGCCGACGTTCTAATAATATTTGAATGATTCCTGATTATCAATACTGACTTCCTGCTAGTCGATGAATTCTAAATAGTTGAAGCCTAATTCCTGATAGTCAATAAACGACTCATAATTTTTATTTCCATTATCAACAATCAATGCAGACTTTCTGATAGTTCATTAATGACTCCTAATATTCGATACCCATTTTATAATAATAGTTGAATGACCTCTGATAATAAATATCGATTTCCTAATATGCTTGGTAAATTAATTTGAAATAGTTGATGCCTATTTTCTGATAGCTGATGAATAAATCACAATATTCAAGGAATAATTCTTTAAAATCCGCAAGAACTTCCTAATTGTCCACAAAAAAGAGAAGATGCCAATTTTCTGATAATTCATTAATGAATCCCAATACTCGATACTGACTTCCTGATGGTCCATGAATGAATTGTGTTACACGTGAGACAACGGAAAGGAATAATCCAAACGAACTTTTTTAATGGTCGACAAATTACTAATTACTTCCAAGTCATCGATGCTGACTTCCTGATAGTCGATAAACGACTCCTAATATTTATCGCATATTACCATACTGATATGACAATTTGCGTTGATGCATCTTCTGCTCGGTCTACCGAAAAAGAGATAAGAACGGCAAATCACAAAGCATGTCTCTCTAAGAAATGAATAAATAAATAAAAAAGCAATTTAAATAAATAGATAATTTCCAATTATTGTTAATACTTACGGTTCCTTATTATACAAATTCCTGTGAACAAAAGTTTTTTGAAAAGTAATTGCAAAACAAAACGTAACTGAAGGTGATACATTGTTTTAAATTTGTATTTCCTAGTTGATGAGTTCCTGGCAAATGCATTAACAATGTAAAAATTTAACTTCTTCTTTATGAAGTTATACTTTAAAAGTTTTTCATTCTAAAATTAGTCAATCATGTGCAAAAATGATGGTCCAGGATTTACCTTGAAATTGAAGGAATTAAATAGTAAGTGAATGATAATTCATTAGTTCATAATTCATTAGGAAATAAAATATGTGCAGCTCCTGCAGAGGAAAGATTATGCGCTTAATGTTTTACGTTTCATCGAACACGAGTTCCCATGACATCCGGCGAACGATGAAATATGAAAAGCATGTTTCCCGTTTTCTCGAAGAATGGAATTTGAATTTCGATTTCTAAAGTATTGAAGAAAACAAATCAAGTTCATATAAATCCATCTTCAATTTTTAGACACGTGATTGGTAATTATATTACGTGAGAAATAAAAAAATGTGCTGTACACTGTATAAATCGATCAGTAGAAATGGACGATTATGGTCAGCCAATCATCTAGAATTCCAAAAGGAAAGACTGGGAAAATATTCATATTTAAAAAATTGCAAGATAGTATTCTCTACTAAGTCTCACAATTAAAGAATCATAGTTTACGAAGTTAATTAAGCTAATTAAAAATTAAAATTATTGGATTAAAACTGACCATAAGAAGCGCTCGCAGATTGGAATATAAATGGAGCTGAACCGTGAAGCTTGGCTTATATCATAATTTCAGTACTAAGCCATGGAAAGCATATAAGCTTGAAACGTAATTATGATTTCAGGTTGAACTAAAAATAAGAAATTATGGCGTAGCTTCAGTAAATTATATATATAAATGGTTAAATAAATTTTACAAGGTATATTTGAAAATTTAAACTAAGTAAAAATTCTATTGATAAATCAATTTGAAAGTGCATGAATAGGGTTTTGTTTTGGAAAAAATGACAGATAAAAAGAACAATCTTTTCAAAAATGATCAAATTACGTTCCATAAATATCAGCAAGAAAAGAGGAACGTTGCCATCCTTTTATACAGAAAGTCCTTGTTTTTCTTATTTTCTGCTTTTGAAATCCTTTGAACATTTTTCTATGTAAATTTTCAATATTCAGTGACGTGGGAAATTCCCTTGCTTTCTTACATTATTTGCTTTGAATAGAGCAGAGGAAAAGGAAAATTGTATATCACTCGTAACACTTTTCTGCAATTTTACGCATTTTCTTTTTCACTATTCTATCTATATCTGGTAACTTGACAATAATTGCACGTAGGTGTAAATACATGAAATAACACGATAATGATATTTTCAATTAACCTCCTCTGATAATTAGTATTTTAATTAGCTCTCATCGACTTCTAATAGCATAATGAACAATTATTTTGATAATCAGTTGCTAGAGTTGTAAATTATCGTATAAAATGTTAATATTGTTACGCGGGTGAATTTGCTTTTGAATATTACATTCAATGATAGTAAAATTTCCTTTCTTATTATCGGATTTTCTGTTTGAGAGCGCAAGAATTAATTTTTTTTTTATTTAATTAGGAAATAATGTCGAAAATGGTCGATTGTGAACGAGCATTCATTTGACGCGAAAAAGTCTACTTTTTTCGTCTGAAAATAGCAATACGAGGACGAGTCATGGATATAGATTGACTCACCTGCAAAGCGCTCATCTCAGTTATAGATGGCGCCACGTGAGGGCTTATTCAATCAGAAATTCACGATATAGCATCACTTTCTCCCACTGTTCCACGTACTTTTTCCCACTTCTTAGAAAACTTTTCTCACTAGTGGAAAAAACATCCTATTTTTCAACGCTCACGTCAACGATTAAGAAATCGTTTATTTTGTCCACTACTTTCAGACCAAAAAAGTCATCTTTTTTGCGTAGGTGTTGAACAAAATACTTTGTCTAATCATAACCAGACTTTTACCACTGATGCGTGCGGGATGGCAATTAAGTGGTACGACGCTGCTGTGGTCAGGCGGGCTCTCTCCAGCGTCCGCGCTGAGGATACTCAAGGGAGTTAGAACACAAGCAAAATAGGTTGAACTCAATTTACTGATATTCTGTTTTCTCTTTTTTCAAATGATTCAGACAGGGTAGCCGCAGATCAGAAAAAACCTGGAAATCAGGAAATTTTGTTGGTCAGGGAAAAGTCAGGGATTTGGGAAAAAAATTACAAAACGTCAGAGAATTTCTGTAAGAAGAACTTGAAATCACTTTTTTACATAAAGTCACTGTAGTCACTTTTTAAAATTAAAATATCACTTTAGTCATGTCACTTTCAATAAATTAACCCATGGATAACACATCATTAAATTCAGGTCTATACCTATTTCTGAATTTCCTTGAATTTTCTAGAAGGATTTTAAAAGATTTTGGGGTAAATTTTCAAATTCCGAAGAATTTTCAAGAGCTTCAAAAAGTTAAAGAGATGTCAGAGGATTTGAAATAATTTATGGTGTTTTAAAAGTTTCCAAGGAGTTTGTAATAGATTTAAATAATTTTTAGGTATTACCAAGGATTTGAGAGATTTTAGGGTATTTTTGAAACTTCCAAGGAATTTTAAAAGAAGGTATTTCGAAATATTCCAAGGAATTTTAGAAGATTCCAAGTTCTTAAAGGAGATTTTTAAGGGAGAGAGTTGTTAAGGGATAAAAACTAATTTGTATGGGGTTTTAAAGAATTTCTTAGAATTTTAAGAGATATAGAATGATTTTATACAGCACGCATAACGTTTTAGGATAGTTTAAAAGATTTGAAATAATTTCATAAGATTTTCGTGGATTTCAATGATTTTAAAAACACTAAAGGTATTTTAATACATTTTTCAGAATTTCATGAGATATCATTAGATTTCATATAATTTCTCGGGATCTTATCATATTTTAATGGATTTCAGGGAAGATATTCACAAGAATTGAGGGATTTCGTAGGATTTTAAAGATTAAAAAATATGTAAAGGTATTTCTAATGAAATTACATTATTTTAAAGATTTAAGGATATTTTAAAGATTTCAGGATATTTTAAAGAATTTTAAGAAATTTGCAATTCATTTCAATAATTTTAAGGAATTTCAACGAATTTGGAAAATGTGAGAGTATTTTTTCAAATTCCAAGGAATTTTCAAAAGCTTTTCAAAACTTCAAGGGACTTTAGAAGATTTGGAAGAATTTGAAATATCTTACTGAATTTTTAATAGATTTCAATAATTTGAACTAATTTCAAGGGATTTTAAAGATTTTTGTTGTTGAAATTTCAAAGGTATTTTTAATAGCTCTAAAAAGTTGTGAAGGATTTTAAAAGATTATAAAGAATTGAAAATATTGCATGGTATTTTAAAAGATTTCAAAGAATTTTTGATTGGTTTTATTAATTTAATGAGATTTTAAAGGATTGGAAATATTTTAGGTTATTTTAAAAGATTCTAAGGAATTTTCAAGATCTTAAAAAAGTTCCAAGGGTTTCAAAATATTCAAAATGGTTTGACATATTTTAGGTTATTTTAAGAGATTGCAAGTAATTTTCAAAAGATTCAAAAATGTTTAAGTATTTTTCAAGGTCTTGAATAATTTTAAGAAACTAAAACTAATTTTTGTGGGGTTTAAAGAATTTCCTACAATTTTGGAAGATATGGAATGACTTTATAGGACGTATAACGTTTTATGATATTTTAAAAAATTTCAAAGGATTTGATAACATTTTGGAAGATTTTAATAATTTTAATACATTTTTCAGGATTTTAGGAAATATCGTTAGATTTCATGTAATTTCAGGGCATTTTATCATATTTTAATGGATTTCAAAGAATTCATTCAGAAGTATTCAGGGATTTTGTAGGATTTAAAAAATTCAAGAATATTTCAAGGTATTTCGAAATATTTCAAATAATTTTGAAGATTTCGGGACATTTTAAGGGATTCTAAGGAATTTTTATTGATTTCAGTAATTTTAAGGGAATTCAAAGAATTTTAAAGATTATTATTTTTGTAATGCCAAGAAATTGTCCAAAGCCTTACAAAACTTCAAAGGATTTTAGAAGATTTTGAAGTATTCAAAATATTTTAGGGTATATTTAAAAAAATCCCAAGGGATTTTTGATTGATTTCACTCATTTAATAGGATTTCAAAGAAGTCTAAAATTGTTTAGGAATTTGAAAATATCTCAAGGAATTTTTGATCGATTTGAATCATTTGAAGGGATTGACAATGTTTTGAAATATTTTAGGGCATTTTAAAAAATTCCAGGGGATTTTAACAGATTTCCAAGGATTTTAGGGTTTTCTGGATTTCAGGAAATATCACATTTAACAGAATTTCATGGGATTTCGTAATATTTTAATGGATTTCGAAGAATTTCACCTTGAATTGTTGGGGATTTAACCAGATTTTTTGGAATTCCTTTGAATTTTAGTAAACTGATTTCAAAGTTAGTGAATTCAATTAATGTTTGCTTCCTCATAGAGGAAGCTTTGTAACGTTTTCCAAATTTTTAAATTCATTTAATTAAACCTTTCTCAATTGAAAAATGTCTCATACAATATTCTAAGCAATTTTCTGGATGTGTGTGTTGATGTGTGTGTGTGGATGTCGCACTTTTTTGTGAACACGATAACTTGAAAACGGTTGCAGATAAATTATTTAAAAATCGGTTTTTTATAGTAAAACTTTTTTCATTCACATCATTCAAAGTTGATGCAAGAATATAAAAGATTCCTTGGTTCGAGACGAATCGATTGACCTAAATATTAAAACATTTCATCAAAGAGTAGGGAAGTTATGGTAATTTATATATTTTTAAAATCGATTTTTATAGTAAAAATTTTCTCATTCTCATAATTTAAATTTGATGCGAGAATAGAAAAGTTGTGTTGATTTAAGACGAATCGATTGATCTATAATATTAATACATTTTATTGAAAAGTAAGGAAGCTATGGTAATGCATAATATTTGAATTCACGGTTTTTTATAGTAAAACTTTCTTCTTCAACATAATTCAAAGTTGATGCAAGAATATAAAAGATTCCTTAATTCGAAATGAATCGATTGACCTATAATATCAATACATTTTATTAAAGAGTAGCGAAGTTATTGTAATTTATATATTTTGAAAATCGCTTTCTTATAGTAAACATTTTTTCAATATCATAATTCAAAGTTGATGCAAGAACAGAAAAGATATGTTGATTCGAGAAGAATCGATTGACCTATAATATTAATACATTTTATTGAAGAGTAAGGAAGCAATGGTAATGCATAATATTTGAAAACACAGATTTTTATAGTAAAACTTTTTTCACTAACATAATTCAAAATTGATACAAGAACGGAAAAGATTCCTTGATTCAAGGCAAATCGATTGATCTATAACATTAATATACTTTATTGAAGATTAAGGAAGTTATGTTCATTTATAATATTTGAATCATCTGTTTCAAACAGAAAAACTTTTTTCATCGACATAATTGAAAGTTGACGCATCAATAGAAAAGACTTTTTGAACATAAATTTTCAAATAGAATAATTCTGACAATTTTTGTAAAGAAATCATAAAGCTATGAAAGGGATAGGGTGCGAAAGAACTTTTCAATTCCCTTTTCCAGCTCGAAAAATTATCATTTCTAATACAAAATTTAATTTGCCTGATTTGTCTTTGTGTTAAAACTTTTTTGCATTATTTTGTATTTTTTGTAAATTTCTGTTTTGAAACTTATCAAAATGAAGACTTTGGTTTGTCTATTCTTGAAAAATAACTAATGCTTCCTCTATGAGGAAGCAAATACGTTTGCTAACGGGAAGCAAAGTGCTCGTGAAATAAGCACCATATAATTATAAATACAAACAAAGTGGAAACACTCGAGATCGAATTCACAGCTAGTTTTATATATATTTTTCATTTTTGACCAAAAAAGATGGCTTTAACAAAATAGTTGCATTATTAACTATTCATTAAACTTTCATCCAAAAAGTAGCATTTTTAACCAAAATAAAAATTTTAACGAAAAATCGATAAAAAGGGAACATTTTTTGAAAACAGGAGAGAAAAGAATTATTCTTTAAAAACGAAAAAAGAGGAGAATATGGAAAAGCGTGTGAAGTTTGAAATATAAAAGTGATTTTCAAACTTATCAAGTTATTATTGAACTGCACCGTTGCAAGGACATCTTTCGCAAAAGTTGCAAAACTTTTTTTAAATTTATCATCAACAAACGTACTGAACGTTATCTCAGTTCGTAAAGTTACTTCCATTCGAGCCCCCTTCCCCCCAACCTGTTACCAACGAAGTTTTGCGACTGTCCTGTTTAGATGACGTGAGACTCATTAATCCATAGAAAGTGATATTTTAAAAAGAGTCTACCGTGCCCTTGATAACAAAATTGAAAAAATCGTTTACAAATTTATCGAAAAACACCTGAAAAGTGATTTTCCTTTTTTGGAAGTGGTTAGTGATCTTCAACTACAAGCCCGGAGTGATTGCTATAAATGGGTTATTGGTAAATGGTGCTAAAATGCGTAGGTTCCGATATAGGACGTAAACAAAAACCGTAATTCTCGTAGTGACGTCATTATGCGGATGCACAGCAGATGCCGAAAGTGCAGCGACCTCATACGCCCTTTATGAAACTGCAGAAGGTGTGACGTCACCAGAGACCCTCCTCCAGTTTCCATGGGGACGATGACGTCGTTCCGCGAGGCTGGAAGGTCGCTGCTACGAAGGGAGTAGTGATACAACCAAATAAATGGGAAACTATGGAGATTCGACCCGGAAGAAGCAAATTTCTTCTGCTTACGATGTCGCCCGACTAGAAATTGCACTCCTATTTATTTTCCCTCGTCCAAAATGTCCTCATTTCTTATACCAAGTTCCCAAGCGAACTAGAATATCGATGCTGATGTCGATCCTCCGGCGGATGATGAACAGGGAAGCTGATTGTGAGTCCTATTTTTCATGATGGATTAAATCGTTGGCAATTTCAGACTTCAGAGCCCAAAGTTCTAGCCCTCAAAACAGAGGGAATAGGGTGATTTTTCACGAAAATTGGGGATATGATTGGGGAATAATTTCCTTTAGATAAAATTAATGAATAAGTGCTATATTGAATTTAATATGATGCGCTCAAGATTCCAAGTCGATATATAAATTGCATTTTCAACAAAATAGTTGAATTTTTAACCAAAGAGATCAATTTTTAACGAAAAAGTTGAGTTTTTTTAAATTTTTAACAGAAAAAAGAATCAATTTTAGACCAGGAAACATGAATTTTCAACCATGAACTTTTGTACCATAACAGATAAATTTTCTACTCAAAAAGGCGAATTTTTAACAAAATAGTTGAATATTCAACCGAGAAAGATAAATTTTCCACTAAAAATGGAATACTTAAATTTTCAGTTTAAAAAATTATTTTTCAACCAAAAAAAACAACAAATTTTCAACAAAACTGTTGAATTTTCAACCAAAGAGATGAACTTCGAACGAAAAAGTTGAGTTTTTAAAAATTGTTGACAGAAAAAAGGAATCAATTTTAGACCAGGAAACATGAATTTTCAACCATGAACTTTTGTACCATAACAGATAAATTTTCTACTTAAAAAGACGAATATTTTACAAAATAGTTGAATTTTCAACCTACAAAGATAAATTTTCAACTAAAAATGGAATACTTGAATTTTCAGTTTAAAAAATTATTTTTCCACCAAAAAAAGCAACAAATTTTCAACAAAGCTGTTTAATTTTCAACCAAAGAGATGAATTTATAACGGAAAAGTTGAGTTTTTTGAATTTTTCGAAAGAAAAAAGGTTTCTTCAAATTTGTAACAGAAAAAAGGAATTAATTTTATACCAAACATGAATGTTCAACCATGAAGTTTTGTATTATAACAGATAAATTTTCTACCCAAAAAGACGAATTTTCAATAAAGTAGTTGAATTTTCGACCAAAAAATGTGACATATTAACAAAATAGTTGAATTTTCAACCTACAAGATAAGTTTTCAAGCAAAACTGGAATAGTTAAATTTTAAGTTTAAAAGATTATTTTTCAATAAAAAAAAAAAATTTTCAACAAAATAGTTTAATTTTCAACCGAAGAGATGAATTTTCAACTTAAATGAGGAATATATAAAAAACATGCATTTTTTATAAAGAGTTCAACTTTCAACTATGTAGTTGAACGTTCAAAAAAGAGAAGAATTTTAAAGAAAATAGTTAAATCCTTAACTAAAGTAGATTAATATTCAACCATACAGTAGTTTTAACCAAGAAAGATGATTTTTCAGCCAAAAAGACGAATTTTCGAGAAAACAAATGATTTTTTGACAAAATTTTAGTATTTTCCACAAAATAATTAAATTTTTAATAAAAAAGTTGAATTTTTAACCTAGTAAAGGAATTTTCAACATAAAAATATAAATATTCAACAAAAAATGGACTGGTTATATTATCAGTGTAAACAATTATTTTGCAACTACAAAAAATTAATTTTTACCCAAAAAACGAATTTTCAATATAATAGTTAAATTTTAAATCGAAAAGATGAATTTTCAACTAAAAGGATGGATCTTGAACAACAACAGAAAATATTTTCCAAAGCAGTTTAACTTTCGACTAAGTAGTTTAATTAAAAAAAAAGATGAACTCTCAACAAACAAAAATATTAATTTAATATTTCAACCAAAAAAGATTGTAATTTTTAATCAAAAACAGGTAAATTCATCCATAAAGACGAATTTTTAACAAAAAAGTTGAATGCTCTAGCAAAAACATTTTAATTTTGAATCAGAACACTTGAATTTATCTTAAAAGGACGAGTTTGCAGAAAGAAAAAAACTTTCAACCAAATTGTTGAATTTTCCAGAGAAAAAGGCAAATTGGCTGAAAAACATTTGAATTTTCAACCCAAAAATATGAATTTTCAACCAAAAAATTAATTTTCAACCAAATAGTTGACCTTCCAATTAAAAACGATCAATTTTCAACGAACAATGAAAGAGTTAAATTTTCAGTTAAAAAAATTAATTTTTCATAAAAAGAAACACGAATTTTCAAGAATATGGTTCAATCTTTAACCAATAAAGGGAATTTTTAACAAAGTAGTTCAACTGTATTTATTTACCTTAAAAGTGAATTTTAATGACAAATTTAATAGTTTAATTGTGAATTAAAAACGGTCACTTTTTAACCAAAAATGAATTCGTTAAATTTTCAGTTAAGAAAATTATTTTTCAACCTAAAAATATATTTCAACCAAAAAAATCAACTTTCAACCCAGAACCATTAATTTTTAACCAAATAGTTTAGATTGCAAGCAAGAAAGATGCATTCTAAACGAAAAAATTGAAAAGTTGAAAAAGTTGAGTTTATATCTGAAAACCATGATTTTTTTAGCAAAAACGGAATAGTTAAATTTTCAATTAAGAAATTTTTTTTTTAACCTAAAAAAATATTTCAACCAAAGAAATCAACTTTCAACTAAGAACCACTAATTTTTAACCAAATAGTTGAGTTTTCAAGCAAGAAAGATGAATTCTGAACGAAAAAATAGAAAAGTTGAAAAAGTTGAATTTTCATCTGAAAACCATGATTTTTTTTAGCAAAAATGAAAGTTAAATTTTCAATTAAGAAAATTAATTTTCAACAACAGTTATTGAAATAATTTTTGAAAGAAGCCTGCAACAAAATTCTCTTGAACGAAGCCAGAAGGGAAGTTTAAAACTCGTTACTGAGAAGAAAGACTGAAATTGCTAATTGCATGAGGATACTTTGAAGAAAACGGCTCTCACGGAGTGCAGAACTAAATTCAATAGTACCTGTTTTCCCTGGTTGCAGAAACAAGCCTGGGTATTACAGAAAGAGAGACAGAAAGAAATATAAAAAATGAAGGGAAGAAGGCACTTTACCAGAGTAGTTCCCAAGAGAAAATTTGTAAACTCGAAAAAGCATTATCTTTAAAAATTCCTCGGCTCTTACACATTTTTTTTATAGTTACGATCTTCATAGTCTTGTTAAACCTTCCGATATATTCTAAGATAAAAAGATAATAAAAACAGTGAAGCTTCTAAAATTCGTTTTTTTTTGTGTGTAGAAATTAATTTTTTTAGTTGTAAAACAGCTTTTTAGAGGGGAAAAATGTATAGCTGAAGCAAAGGTATTCATTCTGGATCTGGCTACAAACAATGTTGGAAACGAAGCAACGATATTGGCAAAATCTTTAAAATAGGGATTTGCTGCATAATTTATTTTGACTATTGTTATCGATGAATCACATTTTTTAATCGTTAAAACAAAGATATTATATAGTTGAAACCAAAATGTTGAAAGTTTGAAGAGTTCAGATTTCGAGGGCGGATAGCGCTCGGATGGGTGACCATCTGCGATCTATAACTGGGTTCTGTATTCGCTGCATTTCGAGCGGGAGGTTTGACGACGATAATGATCGTGTGTATTCGATGGGTAGGGTCGAATGTCTGCCTTCAAACTCAAATTTCGAAAAAACCAGCTGAACTCGGGAGGTGGTTTTCTGCAGTTTTCCTCTCCCCTGGCCAAACGTCTGGGCAAATGTGAGTACTTCAATAAAGTCAGATGCAGCCCATACTGAGTGAAGTGGAGTCATCTGGCGGTATATGTACTCATGCTAAAGAACTTCAATGATACCGTCGTGCTACAGGACCCAAATGCACTGTTTAAATACTTCTAAATAAAATAATTTGAGAGGCATGGTTTTATTTATCAGGCAAAATTTGTTTTATTTTTCAACAGCCTGGGAAAATTGGAACTTCCTTTAAAATATTCAGCTTTTCATAATATTTCATTCTCTTGAATTATTTGGAATGTTTTGAAACTATTTCAAATTCTTTTGAATTCTTTAAACTTTATCGAAATCTTCTGAATTCCTCCGAATTCCCAGATATATCTGAATTCAAGGAACAATTGAAGGAATTTAGGAGATTCAGAGAATTCGAAGAATTTCAGGAATTCAGAATATTTGAAAAATTCAGGGAATTCGAAATATTCAAGGATATGACAGTATTCAAGGAATTCGGGAATTAAGAATATTCAAGGAATTCAGGAAATTGAAATAACTTCAAGAATTGTAGAGCATTCAGGGAATTTCAGGAATTTAGAGGAATTCAAAAGAATTTAAGAAAGTCAAAAAATGCTATAAATTACTGGAATTCAAGAAATTCTCTAGATTCAGAAGATTTGAAGGCTTTCAAGGGATTTAGAGAATTCAATGAATTTC
>CAKNYM010052424.1:591239-613600 GCA_932195095.1 Andricus curvator
AGAACTTTTGAGATTTCAGAGCATTTAGGGAATTCAAGGAATTTCAGAAATTTAGAAGAATTGAAGGAATTTAAGAAATTTTATGAATTCAAGGAATTCTACGAATTGACGATTTGAAGGCTTTGAAGGGATTGAGAGAATTCAAAGAATTTCAGGAATTCAGAATGTTTAAAGAATTCAGGGAATTCGAAATATTGAAGTATGTGACAGTATACAAGGAATTCATGAATATAGAATATTCAAGGAATTCAGGAAATTAAGATAATTTCAGGGATTCCAAAGCCTTTAGTGAATTCAAGGAATTTCAGGAAATTCAGAATATTCAAGGATTTCAGGGAATTTAGAGAAATCAAAGATTTGAGATAATTTAGGAATTCAGAGATTTTCAGTAGAGAATGCAAGGAATTTAGAATATTTAAGGAATTTTGGAAATTACGTATGTTAAGGAATTTCAAAGCGCTCAGGGAATTTAAGAGGAATCGAGAGATTTTCAGGAATTCAGGGAATCTGCCAAATTTTAATTACTCTGAATCATTTTTAAAAAAGATATGGAATTTTTTATTTTAAGTTTTAAAAGCTGTAAATGTTCAATTCTAAAGGGTATTCTTTGATATTGTACCATTTTTCAGCAATTCAAATTGAAAATCTTCGATTTTAAACACTCTAAATTTGAGAATGGTCCATGTTTAAGTTGTAAAATTCATTAATTTTCAGTTTTAAATTCCTAATAGTGAAATCATTTAAATTGGTAAGCCTAAGAATACAATTTTTTGTCATGAAAGAAAACAAATTTCAATTAAAATGCTTAATCTTTAAACAAAAAAAAAAATGAATTTTCAACAAAGTAGTAATTCAGGTAATCTATTTCTAATAAATTAAGGTTATTTCAGGTAATCTAAATTATCTACTTGTAATCCAATTATGCCAATCTGGCTGAGACCGATTTTTTCTTGTCCTCTAAAAATTATTTTTTCCGAAGTAATCTTTTTATCATAGAAATTTGTATTAAATAAAAAAAAATTTAAGAAGAAAAAAAATTGCCGAGATTACTGTCTGAAAAATTATTAAAATCTCGCCAAGTTTTCACCTTTCTCCCTTTCTCCCTTCCATACGTTTTTAAAATTTTTGTAATTTTTTCAATTGAATCAACTTTAAAATTTAGATATCTTTTATAATTACTTTGCAAATTTCGATTTTACAAGCTATATTGATTGTACTGATAACTTTTTACTTGGCGGAATTTTTTTAATCTTACATGTTTTTGGTGAGATTTTTATTTTTATAAATATTCCAGAGTTTGTTAGTAACTTGTTACAAGTAACTAAGTTACTTAAAAGTTACATTATTTGTAACTTTTATGGTAACTTCATCACTATTTTAAAAAGTAACTTGTAATGTAACTTAGTTACGATATTCGCGGTAACGTGGAACTTTAATTTTAGTTACTTTGAAGTTACTTTGTGTTTTTGAGTCAGTTATGGGTAGAAAATTAGGCTCTTTTGGTTGAGGTTTCAGCTATTCTTATTAAAAATGTAACTACTTGGTTGAAAAATTATGTATTTTATTAAAAGTTCAATTATTTTGGTAGAAAATTTAATTATTTGGTTGGAACGTAATTTTTTACATTCTCATTCTAATGAGAAGGTATTGGTTTTATGTAAAATTTGACATAGTCGGTTTTCATCAAATCTCCACGTTTCGAGACCCCCTGAGCTAGAAAAAACGATTTTTACGAAGGTGTCTGTCTGTCTGTAGTCTGTAGTCTGTCTGTCTGTCTGTCTGTCTGTAGCCACGATAACTTTCGAAAGAATGATCAGATTTGATTGAGCTTTGGCACACTTTTTTATGGCCCAAAAATAGAGAACGAGTTCGTTAATCAGCTATTTTGGATGAAAATCCAAAAAGTGAGCACATTTTGAAAATTTTTGAGACCACTTTTTTGGAAGATTTGAAAATTCTATGTACGGTTATTAGTAGTACGCAAAATGATGAACAAAATATTCTCATGACTTTTCGTGATAAAAAAAAAAATTACTGGAGTTATAGCATTTTCAAAATTCCAAAAAACAAACGAAAATGAACATTTTAAGCCGAAAAACGCACGATATGAAAAAAGTCAAGAGGAGAAAAACGTTGATTCCTGAACATCCTATAATATTTTCATAACAACTTTTTGAATTTTTCGAAAAATAAAAAATTCAAATTTTGATCGCACAAAAAATTAATGAAAAATCAAAAAAGCCATTTTGCTGTGAAACTATGCAAGATACCAGAAAATATCATCTCACCAAAATTGTGCAACTAAAAAAGATCTACAAATTTCTTATCATTCACTTTTTGATATGACGCGTAGTTCTTGTTTTATTCGTAAAAAACAGCATTGAAAATAGAAAAATCAAATTTTCAGACGAATATTACCAGCTACGAAAAAATGACCGAAACAAAATTTGTTCATCCAAGGAAGAGGTACAAATTTATTGTGACTCATGTTTCGATAGGATGCGTGGTTTTCGTTTTATTCGTGAAAATAACATTGACAGTAAAAAAAATCAAATTTTTGAAAAAAACAATGCAAGGTACGAAAACATATAAATGAACAAAAATTGTGCATTCAAAAAAGACTTACACACCCGTAATCAATTTTTGTGGTAAGAATATATTCAAAATGAAAAATTTAACTTTTTTGATGAACGGCACAAGCTAAAATAAAATGTTAACTAATAAAATTTGTCGCCTGAATTATATCATTACTTTTCATTTGAAATCAAATACAAATTTAGTAATTTGTATATGAAGAACATATAATACGAAGCACAAAGTGCGCGCTTAGTGTATTTACCAAATCGCACGCCGTAAGTGCACTCAAACTTTTTTGTTTCTATCATACGGTTCAAATGATTTTCAAATCAAATATCGAGCGCGAAGCGCGAGTGTCTGGATGAGAATGTGTTCCTTAAGGTCGATAGAACCTTGAGTAAATAAAGTTCCTTTTCAGTCTAAAATAAAAATAAATTTAACAATCACTTAATATGTAGAGGTTTTGATAATTTTATAATATTTGCAAACAAACTTTTTCTTTTCATCGATGTCGAACACGAAGTTCAAAAATCTAGAGGAGCCTAGCGTAAAGCGCGATGCAAATACGCCCGAGCGCGTAGCGCGAGGTGAACACATAATCGAGCGCGAAGCGCGAGATAAATATATGATCGAGCGCGAAGCGCGAGATCCAACAGTCGCGCGCCCTAGGCGCGCTCAAACTTGCGAGCGAAGCGAGCCGCGCGCGAAGCGCGCTATGAGAATGTGCCCGCGAAGCGGGCAGATTTTTTTGTTTGAAAATTTATATTTTCGGTTTGAAAATGCAACTGTTTTGTAGAAAATTTGCCTTGAAAATTTAACAATTAATATGAAACTTTTTTTCTTTCTTGGTTCAAAAGTCCGGTTTTTCGTTTCAAAATATAAATTTTATTTATTATTTATTATTATTTTATTTTTTTGAAAAAAATGCATTTTTTAATATATTTTTGTTATTTCCAAAGTAATAAATATAAAATAATTATTTCAATAATAATATTTAGTATTGTAAAAGAAATTTATTTTATTATTAAAAAAGAAAAATTTATATTTTGTACCCTTTGTACCAGGGTTAATTAAAAATTTTTAATAAATTGAAAATTTTCGAAATTCTCTTTGGTAAAAAACTCTCATTTTTTGGTGTTGAAAATTCAACCATTTTTGTGGGAAATTAATCTGATTTGGCTGAGGATTCAGCTATTTTGTTGAAAGTCTATCTTTTTTAGTTGAATTCAACCGTGTTTGATTTCAAATTAAAATCTTTCTTGGTAGAAATAATATCAAATATTAAATTTTTCATTGAGAATTTATCTATTTTGGTTGAAAATTCATGTATTTTGTTAAAAATTCAACTATTTTGGTAGAAAGTTTAACTATTTGGTTCAAAAATAATGAAAATTTTGTTGAAAATTCATACTTTCGGTTTGTAAATTCAAAACTTGGTTAAAGTTGAACTACATTGTTAAAAATTCAGTTGTTTAGATAAAGATTCGTAATTTTGGTTGAAAATTCATCTCTTTGGTTGGAAATTTAACTATTTTGTTTCAAATTCGTTGTTTTGTTACGTAGAAAATTCAAATATTTTGGTAGAAAATCAAACTATATGGTTAAAATTGAACTTTTTTGTTGAGAATTTAACTGTTTTGTTGAAAATCATCTTTTTTGGTTAAAAATTTAACTATTTTGTTCCAAATTCATTTTTTTTGGGGTAGAAAAATTCAATATTTTGGTTGAAAATTCAACTACTTTGGTCAAAAATTAACTTTTCTGTTGGAAGTTTAACTCTTGTTGAAAATTCGTCTTTATGGTTTAGAAATGGTAGAAAATTCGACTACTTTGATGAAAATTAACTTTTTGGTTGAAAATTAATATTGTTGGTACGAAAATTCAACCATTTGGTTGAAAATTCATGTACTTTGTTAAAAATTTACCTATTGTGTTGGAAAGTTCATATTTTTGGTTGAAAATTCATTTATACTTCAAATTGTAACTTTTTGGTTGAAAATTAATATTGTTGGTACGAAAATTCAGCCATTTGGTTGAAAATTCATGTACTTTGTTAAAAATTTACCTATTGTGTTGGAAAGTTCATATTTTTGGTTGAAAATTCATTTATACTTAAAATTGTTACCTGAATCTCAGAATGGAATCTCAAAATCCAGATAAATTTTACTGAATTTAATCGAACCAATTTTAAGATATAACAATTACAAGTACCCTTTTCTACAGTCATACAAATGGTATTTTCAACTATTTTACCAGTTGAAAGTTATAATTTGCATAGTACCGTGAAACAGGGTAATAGAATTGCTAAAATTAAATACATGAGTCGTAATTTCAACTTGAAATTCATGATAATAAATCATTTGTAATCGCTGATGAAAATAAAGTCAATGAAACAAGTAATTCTGGCGATCCTACCGAACAATGCGGAAAAACAAAGCCCATTCAGAATCTGACACCGCAGAATATTCCAAGTGACATGTCTATTGCTCAATTCGAATTTTATTCTAAATATATATATTGTTGTTTACTTGTCAAAATACATTGTGCATTTTTAATTTCATTTAATTGATTTGATTTAGCTTATTTAACTGATTTAACTCTTTTTAAATTAAGTTTTTATGAATTATCATCTTAGTTATTTTGATTTTCAAAATAAAATTAAGGAAGTGAAAAAAGTAACTCACCCAATACTGAAATATATTCCTGTGAAAAGTGGAACTAAAGGATTTCCGGAAACTCGGGAAATACGTTTTTGCTTTTGACATTCAAAGACATGGTTATTTGTATTTTATGCATTTGTGTTATCATACGAAAGTCGCCATTACTTATACGATGCAAAATGTGCTTGCACTCGAATTCTCTTTGGACATGAGAAACAATATGGGTTTATGCATTCCTGCATAGAAAAGCAGCACTCGCTTATCATCGTCACGATAAAATAATAAATGGAAAGCTTTAGTTTTGTTTTGAGCATATTTAATTTACCGAAGAAAAATACCACCAAAAACATTTACGATGCAAAAAATTGGCCGAGTAAAATGAAAAAATAATAATTAAGAGTAATTCATTTGGAGTATTAAAAAAATTGTTGAATTGTTGTTTTAGAATTTAAATTCTAGATTAAAATTTAGAAAAATTATTATTAATGAAAAAAGTGTTTAAATTATTAGGTAGTGTGCGTTTATTTTTCCTATTTGTGGAGAAAAATCATTTTAATGTTACAAATAACAAATATTATATAAATATTCCTTTCTTAAGTTTATTTGTTCATTTACTTTTAAAGCTATATAGATGTAATTTTTCTAAGATTCTTGAAAAAATTTAAAAAGATTTTGGAAGATTTCAGATATGTCTAATTGAATTTTCAACCAAAGAGATACATTCTTAACGAAACATTTGATAAATAATTGATATTTTAATTAAAACAGATTATAATTATAAACAAAAACAGTTAAACTCACAAAAAATAAGAATTTTCAACAAAATAGTTGCATTCTGTACCAAAAAAATATGAATTTTAAATTAGTTGAGATTTTAACAAAAAAAGAATTAATTTTACAACAATAAGTACGAATTTTTAATTAAAAAATATTAATTCGCAAAAAAAAAATGATATAGTTATATTTCTCGTAAAAAAATTAATTTTGACAAAAATAATGAATGTATTTTCAACGAAAAAAAATTAATTTTGAACAAATTAGTTCAACTTCAACCAAGTGTAGTTGAATTTTGAACCCAAAGAGATTCTAGACGAAAAGTGTAATAGTTGATAGTTCAACTAAAAAAGATTTTAATTATAAATCAAAAACAGTTGAATTCTATAAAAAAATGAATTTTCATTTGAAAAGTTTAATTCTCAACCAAAACCGATTAATTTTCAACCTAATCATTGAATTTAAAACGAAAAATAAAATTACTACTAAAATAAATAAATTTTCAAACAAAAAAGAAGATATTTCAATTCAAGAGTTGAATTTTTAACTATAAAAGATTTTTTTAAACAAATTTCAACTAAAATAAAGAATCTTTAACGAAAGAACAAATGAATTTTTAACAAAGTAGTAATTTAGGTAATCCAAGTAATCCACTTTTAATTTAGTTCTAATCCGGCTTAATGAACTTGTAATCAAAATAATTCGGATTATTTCCAAATAATCCAAGTAATGCACTTTTGTGGATTTATTGTTAAAAATTAATTTTATTAACTGAAAGTTGAACTATTTCATTTTTGTTCAAAATTGGTATTTTTTATTTGCAAATTCATGTATTTAGCTGAAAAATCGTCTTTTTCGGTAGAAAATTAATTTTCTTTGTTAAAAATTCATGACTTTAGTTGAAAATTCAACTACTTGGTTGAAAGTTCAACTTAACTATTTTCTTGAAAATTCGTTTTTTTAGTTGAAAATTAATTTTTTAACTGAAAATTTCTCTATTTCATTTTTTGTTGAAAGTTTATCTTTTTAGGTAATGATTCAACTGCCTTCTTGAAAGTTGAACTATTTGTCAATAATTAAATTTTCTGGTTGAAGATTCTTGATTTTAGTTAAAAATAGTTTTGGCTGAAAAAGTAACTATTTTCCTGAAAATTCGTTTTTTGTTTGTTTAATAATAACTTTTGAACAGAATATTTAACTTTTTCATTTTTGGTGAAAATTTGAATTTCTTTGTTGAAAATTCATGTATTTTGTTGTAAGAACGTTTTTTTTTTTGGTAGAAAATTAAGATTTTTAACTGAAAACTTATCTTCCTTAGTTCAAAATTTAACTATTTGTTTGAAAATGTATGTATTATGTTGAAAAACCGTCTTCTTTGGTAGAAACTTAATCTTCTTGGTTGAAAGTTCAATTACTTAACTACTCAATTTGTTAAAAATTTATTTTTTTGGTCGGAAATGCATCATTTTAGTTGAAAATTTATCTCCTTGGTTGAAAATTCAACTATTATCTAAAAAATTTATTTTTTGCGTTAAAAAAATGATTATTTGAATGGAAAATTCAACTATTTGATTGAAAATTATTTTTCTTCTTTGAAAATTAAACAGCTCTTTAGAAAAGTATCCTCTTTGATTGAAAAGTCAACTGTTTTGTTGAAAATTCGTCTTTTTAGCTGAGGATTCAGCTATATTTAGTTGAAAATTCATCTTTTTTGGTTCACTCCAGTTTTTTTCTGTATTTAAAATTAAAATCTGTTGTGGTTGGAATATCAACTATTAAATTTTTCGTTGAGAATTCATCTCTTTTGATTAAAAATTAATCTACTTTGTAGAAAATTCAACAATTTTGTTAAAAAGTTATTTATCTTGTTGAAGATTCTTCATAACAGTTGTAAATTTATATTTTTCATTGGAAATTTGACTGTTCCATTTTGAGTGGAAAATTTAACTATTTGGTTAAAGTTCATGTATTTTGTTGGAAATTTAAATTTTTCGGTAAAAAATTAATCTTTTCTGTTGAAAATTGAAATAATTGGTCCAAAGTTGATCTATTTTGTTAAAAATTCAACAAGTTTGTTAAGCAGTAATCGTGTTTGGTTGAAAATTCGCGTTAGTAGTTTAGGCGGAATAATCCACCATAATTGCATGTAATCCAGGGTAATCCTATGCAATCCGGAGTAATCTTAGGTAACTCAGAGTAATTCTGTAAAGGTAATCCAGGGTAATCCTATATGAAAGTTTAATTTCTGGAAAAATAAACTAGATATTTAAAAAAAAAACGATGTTGTGGGTAAAACTTACTTTGGCCCCAAATTGTAATAATGCTTTCGAAAGCTTTTTTATTCATACCAGGGACTTTCATACAATAATAATTTCCTTTTATGCAAAATATATTTTTTTTCTGAAAATTTCTTCTATTTTGAAAATCAGATCACGTAGAATGCTGAAAGTTCGATGACTGAGTCTCCTACATACACGTAGGGAAATTCAAGTGAACGCGTACCGAATTGTACGACTGATGCTATTCCCAGTACATCGCATATACTATATATTTAGACGATATTCATCGGCGAAACTTGTAATAGAATGCGTGAAAATTTCCACGACACGGGTATCCCTCAGAATTAGAAGCCAAAACTATCACAGCCCTTACATTTCAAAGATATTTATATAACAATTTCGAGATGAGTATTTCAATCTTCCAAGATATTCAGATTTGTGGTCGTCCAACAGAGCAAAATCTTACTTTCATTCCAGCTTACTTTTATCACCTTAAATTCAGTCGATTTCTAACTTAAAGCTACATTTTCTGGCTTAAAAAATCAACCTTGTTAAAAATTTGTTGTTGTTGTATATACACAGGGTGACCCATTTTAATCTATAGATTCAAATATCTCTTAAAATACTCCATCTACAAAAAAAATTGTACAGAACATAGGGGTCACTTAACGGTACTATTAATCTTGACCTTAAGGTTAATTTTCGAGGTCATTTGAAGGTTAAGACAATTTTTTAAAATTACAACCCCTATTTTTGACTGCGGATTTAAAAAGAGCGGAAAATTTCACGTCAAAAACGTTCCGTGAGAAATTGGCTTTTGTGACCTTAGAAGACCACAAGAGCAAATTTCTCACAGAATATTTTTGACGTGAAATTTTCCGCTCTTTCTGAATCCGCAGTCAAAAATAGGGGTTGTAATTTAAAAAAATCATCGTGACCTTCAAATGATCTTGAAAATTGACCTCACGGTCAAAATTAATAGTACCGCTAAAAGTCCCTGATGGTCAAGACGATTTTTTTAAATTACAAACCATATTTTTGACTGCGGATTTAAAACGAGCGGAAAATTTCACGTCAAAAACATTCCGTGAGAAATTTGCTTTTGTGATCTTTGAAAGGTCAAAAATCAAGGTCAAATGTCTGAAAAACGGTAAGATGCCCTTTTTTGGAATTATCGTTGTTTTCTGAGAATAGCAAATGTTCAAGATGCTTTTAACAAGTCGATAAAATGTAAAAGTGTGAACCAAGTTGACCATCTCAAACTTCAGATAAATTTTCATGGTCATTTGAAGGTCAGTATGATTTTTTTAAGGAAATCCCTACTTTAAACTGCGGATTTGAAACGAGCGAAAAATTTTACTTCAAAAATGTTCTGTAGATGGAAAATTTGTAAAAGTTTGTACCATCTTGACGATAGTGAAAATTTATCAGAAGGTCAAGGTTGTCAAGATGGTACACACTTTAACAAATTTTTCATGGAAAATTTTTGACGTAAAATTTTTTGCTCTTTTCAAATCCGCGGTTTAACGTAGGGATTTCCTTTTAAAAAAATCATCTTGACCTTCGAATGACCTTGAAAATTTATCTGAAGGTCAAGATGGTCAAGCTGGTTCACACTTTCACATTTTATCGACTTTTTAAAAGCATCTTGAACGTTTGCTATTTTCAGAAAACCACGATAATTCCAAAAAAGGGCATCTTACCGTTTTTCAGACATTTGACCTTGATTTTTGACCTTTCAAAGATCACAAAAGCAAGTTACTCACGGAATGTTTTTGACGTGAAATTTTCTACTCTTTTTATATCCGCAGTCAAAAATAGGGGTTGTCATTCAAAAAAATCGTCTTGACCTTCAAATGAACCCGAAAATTGACCTCAAGGTCAAAATTAATAGCACCGTTAAAAGACTCCCTATTTTTGTTTGAACAATTTTTTCTGTAGATGGAGTATTATGCATATATATATATATATATATATATATAACTGCAGGCCTTTATCTCACAGAACTATCGACACTTTTTGATACTTTTTTTAATGATTCAACTGTTTTGCTACTATCTTCTCAAGTTGCTAGCTAATGCAACTATTTTTTCACTTAACCACTTAATATATATTCAAAATCATTTGCTAGCGGTCGTCCATATATTACGTAACACTTCTTTGGACAATTTTTGGAACATCCACCCCCCCCCCCCCCGTTGTTAAGTAACTTTCATAAATGATATTTTTTCACTGCAAATACAACGTTTTTATGTTATATAACGTTTTTTTATCCCTTTGAAGCATACATTTTTCCTTGCATACGAATTGGTTGAAACTTCATGCTCGGAAGGTTTTCGGGGTCGCTGATTACGAATTTGGAGTCAAATTTTTGGAATTTTTCAAATATAAAATGGCGGATCCAATATGGCGAACAAACAATGTAAAAATATGTTTCGTGGCTTCAAAATGGGTTGTCGGGGGTATTGTGGGTGCCTGATTATGAATCTGAAGTAAAAAATTTTAAAATTCGAAATGGCTGATCCAATATTGCGGCAAAAAATTTTATAAAATTGTCCGGTTGCTTCAAAATGGGTCCTCAGGAGGTTTTTGGGTCACTGATTACGAATCTGAAGACAAACTTCAAAATGACGGAGCCACGGGCCTTTTTTAAAATTTTTTTATTCGCTATATTGAATCAACTATTTTGAATTTTGAAAATTTCCAAAATTTGTCTCCAAATTCGTAATCAGCGACCAAAAAAACCCCTGAGGACCGATGTTGAAGCCACGGGACCAATTTTTTTAATTGTCAGCCACCATATTGAATCCGCTATTTTGAATTTTAGAACTTTTACATCATATTCGTAATCAGCGACCCAAAAAACTCTCGAAGTCCCATTTTGGAGCTAGAGGACTTATTTTTAAATTTTTTATTCGCTATATTGGATCCGCCATTGTGAATTTTTAAAAATTGCAAAATTTGTCTCCTTGTTCGTAATCAGCGACCCAAAAAAAACCCTGAGGACGCCATGGGATCAATTTTTTTATTTTTTGGTCGCCATGTTGGATCCACTTATATTGGAAACATTTGGTTAAAAAACAAAATGTTTTCAAAGTTTCTTAATATCAAATGAAGTTCAACAGTACTTTTAAGTTGCTTCTTGTTTTTTCAATTTGTTGAAAACTATGTGAAAAATATTTAAAAACGAGGTCAAAAAGGTTATCCAACGTTTTATGTATAATTTTTGATCAATTTTTTAGTTTAAAATAAAAGAAAACGTCTTCCACATATTTTTTCATATATCACAGAAACTTGATAACTTTTAATGATCCCAATTTTGCATTTTTCGACTATCAAAGTAATACTTTTGAAAAATACTTCTATAAAAATTTGTGAATAAGTATACCGTTAAACAAATAATTTCTTTTTCTTGACATTTAAAAAAAATTCCAACTTGATCAAAAATATTTTTATCCTAAATCTGATTCTTTATTATTGTTTATTTTTGAAAACTGTGAACACATAAGACATTCGCAATAATTTTTAAACTCATAGAATAAATACTCAATTTTTCAAAGTTTAAATACGTTTACCTCTGTAGTGGCCAAAGTGATACATTTTTTTTTTTTTGAATAACCGGTTATCCTAAAATGTTACGTAACATTTCTCGGAGGCCCACGTAAAAGTACCATAATAGCTCTTAAACTTAAACTCTCAATATTCGGCATCTCAGGATTCAAAATTTCAAAAAAATTTTAATTTCTTGAAGATTTCGTAAGATTTGAAAGAATTTATAGACTTTCAAGAGATTTCTAAAGATGTTATAAAATTGCTAGGATTTTAACAGATTCTAAGGAGTTTTAGAGGGTTTTAACTTATTTCATGGATTTGAAAGGATTTCAGAGGATTTTACATTATTTATTTTTTAAGTTTATTTGTTCTTACGATTATATAAATATAATTTTCCTAAGATTCTTGAGAAAATTCAGAAAGATTGTTTAAGATTTCAGATATTTTTATTCAAAATTTCAATGAAAAGTTAATTTTCAACAAAATAGTTGAATCCACAACCAAAAAAGTTTAATTTTCAGGCAGTTGCATTTTTAACAAAAAAGGATTAAATTTTACAAAAAGGGACGAATTTTCTACAAAACACTTTAATATTGTAACCCGAAAATATTTCTCAACAAAAAAGTTCAATTTTCAACCAAATACATTAATTTTCTACCAAGAAGATTAATTTTCTATGAAAAAATACGAATTTTTTACCATTGAAGACAATTTTTCAAATGAAAAATATGTGTTTTTAAACAAAAATGGAATAGTTACATTTTCGTTAAAAAAATTAATTTTCACAAAAAAAAAATTATTTTTCAACAAAATAGTTAAATTTTTAATCAAAGGGATGAATTAAAAAAAATGAATTTTGAACAGAATAGTTCAACTTTTAACCAAGTTTAATAGAATTTTCAACCCTAAAAAATGAATGGTTTTTTTTTTTTGAAAATTAATTTTTATAACTGAAAATTTAACTATTTGATTTTTGGCTTGAAATTAATCTTTTTCATTTGCAAATTCTCGTTTGGAAACAGATTCAAGGGATTTTGAGAGATTTTAGGAAATTTTATCTGATTCTAGAGTTTTTAAAAGTTTTAAATATTCTTAAATAAATTTTAAGAGATATTCCAAATTTCAAGACAATTTACGGGATTTTAAGGGATTCGCAGGGATTTTGCCAGACCTACACGATTTTATAGGGTCTCCAAGGACCAAGAAATGTTAAGAGATTTAAAAATTCCAAGGGATTTCTACGGATTTTATGGGTATTATGGAGTCTCAGGGGATTTCAAAGATTTAAACATTCTTAAAGGGATTTTAAAAGATTTATATTTAGAAGATTTGAGGATGTCGTATGGGATTTCAAAATACTTTTAGGAATTTCACAAGATTTAAGGGCCTTTAAAAATTTCAAAGACATTTCAAGAATTTAATGTGTTTTAAAAGATTACCAGGAATTTCTCAGGATTATAAAAAATTTCAAGAAATTAAAAAATTTCGAAGGAATTTCAAACAATCTCGTAGAATTTTAGAAGATTTTAGTGAATTTGTATTGTATTTAAAAAATATCAAGGAAATTTACAATGTTTGAGGGATTCATAGGATTTCAAAAGAAATTAAAAGATTCTGTAAGCTTATAAGAAACTTCTATAGAGTTTAGGAGAAAAAAAATTGGTAAGTTTTTGAGGGATTTCAGAGGATTTCAACCAAATTTATGGGGTTTTATTACATTTCAGATGGCTTCAACATATTTCAAAGCATTCGGAATATTTTTAAAAAACTCAAGGGGTTTTATCAGATTTTATGGAATTTTACGGAATTTCAGATGATATTAAAGATGTCATCATTTTTGAAGAAATTTTGAAATATATCACAATTTCAAGATGTTTTGCGGGATTTTACTCGATTTTTATGTGATTACTAGAGATTTTAACAAATTATACGGGGTTTTAGAAGATTTATCTGATTTCAGGAATTTGAAAGAATTTTATAGGGTTTCAAAGGTTTTAGAGTATTTTAAAAGATTCCAAAAGATTCCATAGAATTTCAAATATTTCAATGGATTTTAATAGATTTAAGAAAGTTCCATCAGATTCCAGAGGATGTCGAAGCTTTAAATATTTTTGAAGAAATTTTAAGAAATATTACAAATTTCAAGATTATGAATGAAATTTTAAGGGATTTAAAAATAATTCTAGGGATTTCACTTGATTTGAAGGCTTTTAAAATTTTCAAATGAATTTCAAGAATATACTGTTGTTTAAAATATTACGAGGATTTTCATGAGATTTCAAAGAATTTTACAGTATTAGAGGGATTTGTAGGATTTTAAAAGAAATCAAAAGATTCCATAAGATTATGAGAAGTCTCCATAGATTTCTAGGCATTTCAAAATTTTGAATGTTTTCGAGGGATGTCAGAGGATTTCAACAGAATTTAAGGGATTTTATTGAATTTGGGTAGATTTCAAAGGTCTTAAAGAGATTTCAAAGATTCAAAAATTTCATGGCTTTTCAAAGAGTATCAACAAATTTCTATAGAATTTTAGGACGTAAAAGAAATTTAATGAATAGTGAATTTTAAAATATTACGAGCATTTTTATGATATTTCAAAAAAATTGCATGGAATTGTAGAATATTTTAAGAGACTTCTGAGGAACTTCAAATAGTTTCGTAAGATTTTAGAAAATTTCGAAGATTTTTATGAAATTTTTTTTTGGTACTTAAAAAATTTCAAGGGATTTCAAGGAGTTTTACTGTATTTGAGAAATTCTTATGCCAGATTTTAAAAATAGTTAGCCCCTCGCTTTAATATTTAAAAAATTTCATGACACTATTTTGCTACTATTTTTTAAATTTTGTGCTGCTATTGACACTATTTTCAATTTCGCACATAAATCCGTGTCCTGTAGCTGACAACAGATCGGTATGAGGTCAACAGAGTAATATTATTTTATGAGCAAAACCATGATCCGAGAGAGAGTAGGTAAATATAAATTTTTTATTGCCATCCTCCGTTTTATCAGGTGGCGTAAAATACAAGCTATAAGAAAAGTTTCCTCTAATCTCAAAATAAGACTCTGTTTTCAGTTTGTTTATCTATTGAAGAAGGTTGCGAATTTCTGAAACATCAATTTTGTAAATAAAAAAAAAAGCAATTTTATTTCATAATAAAATTTATTTCTTAATTTTTTTAAAAATATTTGTTGAGAGAGAAAAATTTAATTGTAAATGATTTTTTAATTTTGGGAAATGATTTTGTTTTCAACATTTTGCTACTACTCTATAAATTGTAAACTTTTTCACATTTTTAAAGATATGAGAAAAATGAAATTATCGTGCCGGTAAAAAAAATGGTCGATACGGGTAACAAAAAAATTACCTGGACTGACAATAAGATTTCTGGGGAAAATGTTAATGATTTAGGTTTAAGAAATGTGTCGAAATTTTAAAACGATTCAAAAATAATTTAAAGCTTCTAAAGATTTAAATTTTTTTTAGAAGTAGATTTTTCAAGATTTCGAAAAAAAGCTTTTTATGATTTTCGAAAGGTTTCAAGAGACTCAAAAGCTTTTCATGAGGTTCCTAGGAAAATTTTAAATAATTTTTATTTTCAAATATTAATTTAAAAATATTTTAAAACATTTTAAAATGTTTCCAAAATTTTCCAAAAAGAACCCGAAAGATTTTAATGCAATTTTTTAATTTTTTAAAGTTTGAGAAAAATTCAAGTCATTTGAAAAGATATTTAGAAGGTTTAAAAGTTTTGAAAATATTCAAAAAAATAAAATTTCAAGATTTCAAAAAATTTCGAAAAAATGTAGGTTTTTTCAATATTTAAAAAGAAGAAGCTTTTTAAGAGTTTTTAAAGGTGTCAAGAGAATGAAAAAAATTTTCTTTAGATGCCTAGGAATATTGAACATGATTTTTCATTCTAAAGATTAATTTTAAGAGAATATTTAAAATGATTGTAAAACATTTCAAAAGATTTCCAACCTTTTCAAAAAAGAATTTGGAAGATTTTAAGGCAATTAAAATTTGTTTTAATTTTAGGAAAATTCGAATAATTAGGAAAGATATTCAGAAGGTGTAGAAATTTCGAAAAGGTTACCAAAAAACCTTTAATTTCAAAATTTCAAAAAAATGTCGAGAAAAATTTATATTTTCAAAAATTTCGAAAAAATAAGATTTTAGAGAATTTTAAAAGATTTCAAGACAATCAAAAGCTTCTCACGAGGTTCCTAGGATAATTTTATATGATTTTTTTGTTTTGAAAAAATAATGTTAAGATTATATTTGAAATGATTTAAAAATATTACAAAAGATTTATAAAATTTTCAAAAAAGAATCTGGAAGACTCTAAGGTAATTCTAATTTAATTTGAAAAGTGTTAAGAAAAATGAATTAACTTTGAAAGATATTCAAATGGTTTAGAAGTTTTAAAAGATTACAAAAAAAATTTTGAATTTGAAGATTTCAAAAAATTTCTAAAACATGTAGGATTTTAAAAATTTTGAAAAAAAAGAAGAATTTTGAAACGTTTCAAGAGAATCGGAAATTTTTCTCTAGATTCCTAAGAAAATTAAAAATGATTCTTAATTTTGAAATAATAATTTTAAGAGAATATTTAAAAAGATTTAAAAAATTTTCAAAAAATAATCTGGAAGATTTTCAGACAATTAAAATTTTTTTTAACTTTGGGAAAATTAATGTTCAGATAGTATTTAAAAAGATTTCAAAATATTTAAAAATTGTAAAAAAAGATTCAGGAAGATTTCAATGTTTAATGTTTAAATTGGAGTCAATTCAAAAGATTTATAAATATATTTTAAATTGACTCCAATTTAAACGAAAGATTTTAATGCAATTTTTTAATTTTTCAAAGTTTTAGGAAAAAATCAAATAATTTTAAAAGATATTTAAAAGGTTCAAAAGTTTTGAAAATATTAAAAAAAAAATTAAATTTCAAGATTTTAAAAAATTTCGAAAAAATGTAGATTTTTGAATATTAAAAAAAAGAAGCTTTTCAAGAGTTTTGAAAGGTTTCAAGAGAATGAAAAAAGTTTCTTTAGATTCCTAGGAATATTGAACATGATTTTTCTATTTAGAAATTAATTTTGAGAGAATATTCAAAATGATTGTAAAACATTTCAAAAGATTTCCAACATTTTCAAAAAAGAATTTGGAAGATTTTAAGACAATTAAAATTTGTTTTAACTTTAGGAAAATTCGAATAATTAGGAAAGATATTCAGAAGGTGTAGAAATTTCGAAAAGGTTACCAAAAAACTTTTAATTTCAAAGTTTCAAAAAATGCCGAGGAAAATGTATATTTTCAAAAATTTCGAAAAAATAAGATTTTAGAGAATTTTAAAAGAGTTCAAGACAATCAAAAGCTTCTCACGAGGTTCCTAGGATAATTTTATATGATTTTTTCGTTTTGAAAAAATAATGTTAAGATAATATTTGAAATGATTTAAAAATATTACAAAAGATTTATAAAATTTTCAAAAAAGAATCTGGAAGACTCTAAGGTAATACTAATTTTATTTTGAAAAGTGTTAGGAAAAATGAATTAACTTTTAAAGATATTTAAATGGTTTAGAAGTTTTAAAAGATTACAAAAAAATTTTGAATTTGAAGATTTCAAAAAATTTCTAAAACATGTAGGTTTTTGAAAATATTGAAAAAAATATGAATTTTTAAAAGTTTTAAGAGAATCAAACATTTTTCTCTAGATTCATAAGAAAATAAAAAATGATTTTTAATTTTGAAATATTAATTTTAAGAGAATATTTGAAAAGATTTTAAAAATTTTAAAAAAATAATGTGGAACATTTTAAGGCAATTAACATATTTTTTTTAATTTTGGGAAAATCAGGATTCAGATAATATTTAAAAAGATTTCAAAAGATTTCAAAAATGATAAAAAAAGATTCGGGAAGATTTTAATGCAGTTTTTTTATTTTTAGGAGAAAATTGCAGTCAATTCAAAAGATGTTTGGAAACTTTAGAAGTTTTAATGAGATTAAGAATATTTTTAAACTTGAATAGATTTCTCAAAATTGATTGAATATTATTAATTTCTGATTCTGACACAAAAATATGATTAAAAGGTCAATGCTGCTCCTAGGAATTTTATTTACCGGAAATGGCATTCTCCTTTAATATAAAATCCCTTCCGTAGTTGTTTCCATTTACGGAGACTTCTATTTTTCTCGTCAGTTGAACTGTTTATCGATTTCTCTCACCCACCTGGGACAAACCTCGATCTGCCTTCAGTGAGACGAAATTCAATTTAATCGCAGGAAATCCGATCAGACATCATATCCGATATCCTTGTCTTCGTCGACGACCAACTCGCGTTAGTTGATTTTTAGTTGATCTCCAGTTTCATGTGCCCAGTTCTATAACTCATCCGGGTTTACCGAGAAACGAGTTGTTTGCACGCGATATGCCAGGGTATTTCAGACTAATGTGTCTTTTATTATCATTCAAAAAATAATTCCCCAATTAACAGCTTTTATGAATTCCCTAACTGTCTGGTTTGAAATGTGAATTATTTTATATAACACATGCATAAATAGGGTCGTTTCTCATGCCTGTGGAGCGAACCTAAAGTTCCCCTTTTCAGGTCATAGGCATGTTGACGTACTAGATATATTAGGTCTGCAAATTAATTCGGTGCCTTTACTTTGATGTCTTGTAACTCTTAGTCAAACTTGAAATTTTTCCCGTCCTAGAGTAATTTTAAAGGGCGAACCTCAAACTTTAAAACACAACCTAATAGGCGGCGGCCCTGCGGACTGAATCTCAAAAATCATTAATGGCGTCCGAAATTTAAAATACTGCATTCTTTTTGTATTCCAATTTAAAAATTACCATTGTGAAATCTCTGAACCATTTTTCACACATTTTATGTGTCACACCTTCTCCTAAGGCTGACCAAATCATGTCGGTCGCTCCAGCGGCATTTTTTTCAATTGGAATGGAAAAAGAATGCAGTGTATCAAATGTTTCTTGTCGGACACCATTGTATTCACTAATGATTTTTGAGGTTAGGTCCGCAGGGCCGCCACCTTTCATATTGTGTTTTCAAGCTTAAGGTTTGCTCTTTAAAACCACCTTAAGGCGGAAAAGAATTCAATTTTGACCAAGAGTTACAAGACGTCAAAGTAATGGCACCGAATTAATTTGTAGACCTATATAGGTAATTGTCAAATTGAAGGCAAACTTGAAGTCCCAGTAATATAACATTAACTCAGAAATTCGTACGGATTTTTTTAAACTTAATAAATATATACTTATTATCACACATTACAAAATGGTCAGTTCTTTTTTTTTTAATTTCTGTTCCTGTCTACTTTAATTTATTATAAGAAAACCCCAAACGTCATTACCGTACGGCGTCCCAACCTCACTCTGCACAAGGATAAACTGATTTTCTCCTTTTTTTAAGACAGTAACCTGAAAAACGCTTAACGTGTCAAGTTTGTAAACTTTAGATGAACATAAATTTAATTTATGCACATTTTTCAGGTCGAATAAATAATATTGTTGAAACCTTAAAGTCTGTCCCTCGATTTTTGTTATTTCAGACGTCATTACCGTACGTATTTTTTTCTAGTAAAATATTGTAGTTACAGTTGAGTAATAAACACAGAAATATTAAGCGTATCGTTTAATACAAGATTCTATAAAATTGAGCGTAAAATATTAGCTCTTTTTTTGTGAATCCGATAATAAAACTGAAAAGTGCATTTTGAGAACAAAAACGTCATTCCCGTACGTGCGTTAAAAACCAGTTTCGGAGTGAAAAAAAAATTATAAAAACCATTCCGTTACTTGCTCAGCGGTGTTTTCTTTCATAAGTAGGTAAGACTAAACTTCATCATTTTTCTCGCATCATTCCCGTACGGTACAATAGAGGAGTGTACGACTGCTTATATGCGCGTGCGCGTGGATCAGGTTGGCCGGTTTGTTTGCTGTTAAATAAACAAAGAATACACAGGGTCCATAAACTGCGTTACCAATTTTGAGCTATTTTCTACCCCCCCCCCCCGTTCCCTCTCATTGACGTCTGGAAAATTGGTCTTTACCCCCCCCCCCAAAAAAAAAACGTAGCCCAAAATTCTATTCAAACATAGGAAATAGGGTGTTTTTTCACGAACTCTTTTAAATAAAATTAAGTTACATACCATATTGAATTCAATATGAAACACTTTGAAGTTCTAAGACTACACATCGAAATATATTGAATTTTCGACAAAATAGTTGAATTTTCAACCAAAACAGATTTTTCACCAAAAAAGATTGATTTTTAACCCAAAAAAATGAATCTTCAACAAAAACAAAAAATTAATTTTTAACGAAACAGTTGCTTTGACTATCAAATAGTTGAACTTTCAAGCAAAATAGATTAATTTTCAAGAAAATAGTTGAACTTTCAACCAATTAGTTAAATTTTCAAGCCAAAAGGACAAATTTTTTCGAAGACAGTTAAATTTTCAACAAAAAATTTATTTTCAACCAAGAAAGATGACTTTTCCACTCTAAAAGATCCATTTTCAATCCAAAATGGTGAATTTTCAAACTAAAAGGATTAATATTCAACCAAAAACTAATACATTTTTAAGCTAATAAGACGAATTTTGAGAAGACAGTTGAATTTTCTAACCAAAAGGTTGAATTAAAAAAAAAATTAATTTTCAACTTAGAAAGATGACTTTTCTACCATAAAAGATGAATTTTCTACCTAAAGACGCATTTAAAACCAATAAAATTAAACGAAAAGAACAAATTCTTTACAATATAGTTGAATCCTCATCCAAATAGAGGAATTCTCAATTTTTAAAAATGAGTCTCAAACCAAGTAGTTGAATTTTCAATTAAAAAAGATGGTTTTTGAACCAAAAATGAAATCGTCAAATTTTCAGTTCAAAAAATTAATTTTCAACAATAAAAAATGAAGTTTCAACTTGTTGAATTTAACCAAAAAGACGAATTTTTAACACAAACAAGAAGGTGAACCTTGAAAACATTTTTTTTTTAACAAAGTAGTTCAACTTTGAACCAAGTAGTTAATGTTTCAAACCAAAAAGACGAATTGTCTCAAAGACAGTTGAATTTTCAACAAAAAAAGTTAATTTTCATCCGAGAAAAATGAGTTTTCAACCAAGAAAGATGACTTTTCTATCATAAAAGATGAATTTTCAACCGAAAAGGGCGAATGTACAGCTAGTCCAACCAAATAGTTGAATTTTCAACTAAAAAAGATGGTTTTAAACCAAAAATGGAACAAAAAACGAATTTTCAAGTAGTTGAATTTAACCAGAAAGACGAATTTTCAAAATAATAGTAGAATCCTCAACCAAAAAGATGAATTTTCAACAAAGAACTTAAAATTTCAACCAAAGAGGTGAATCTTGATAAAATGAATTTTTGACAATGTATTTTAATTATCTACGGAACATTGGAGTTTTTAACTGAAAATTTTTATTTCTGAACAAAAATGTTAATTTGATACGAAATAGTTAAATTTTCATGAAAATAGTTCAATTTTGAACCAAATAGTTGATTTTCCAAACAAAAATAGAAATATTCAACAAAAAGTTAATTTTCAACTGAATAGTTTAAAAGATGATTTTTTAACCAAGAAGATTTATAAAAATTACATTTCAAAGAATGGAATAGTTACAGTTTCGATTGCAGAGATGAATTTTCAAAAAAATAAAAAATTTCTTCAAGTAGTTGAACTTTTAACCAAGTAGCTGAATTTTTGAACAAAAAAGATGTCTTTTCACAAAATAGTTGCATTTTCGGCAAAATAATAGAATTCTTAACCAAATACTATAACTGTTAACTAAACGAGATTATTTCCGAACGAAAAGGTATAATAGTAGACTTTTTAACCAAAAGCAGTTGAATTTATTTATTGGGTTCTATTAATTCAGTTCACATTTAAGCGAAAAAACGAGAAAAAGGGTAAGTTTGTTTAAAACAAGGGAAAAAAAGAATAATTCTTTTAAAAAATGTGAAAAGAGGGGCCATCTTTCGCCAAATTCGCAAAATTTGTTAAAATTCATCATTAGAAAAGGTACTAAATGTTATCTAGTTCGTAACATTACTTCCACTGACCCCACACCCCTCACCCTATTACAAACCGTAGTTTTTGGCGTAACCCCCTACCCTGTTACCAACCGTCTTTTTTGACGTGACCCCCCCTGTACATGAATTTTCAGCTGGGAAGAGTATGGTTTCCGAGTTTTCTCATGATATCACGTCTTAGGTTTAAGGTTAGTTTGGAGGGACAAGTACCGCGCAGAACAGTGCGCTTGGGTCGAAGTAACGAACGCGCATGCGCCCGCATTTCCCGTGGACGCTGAAGTATCCCACCACCAACAATGACCTACTTTGCTGCTCCTAACCACGTCCAGATAGCGAGGAAAACTACCTGTGTTACATAAAATCAGTTAAGGCCATGTTACGAGTGGGTCACGTGACCGGATTCCTACCTTACCGAAACTTTTTTT
>CAKNYM010052424.1:632084-673276 GCA_932195095.1 Andricus curvator
AAAAATATCCCAAAATTGTTAACGAAGTTGATGGATGATCCTTTAGCTATATTTGAGCTCTATATCCACTATACTTAATTAAAATATACATGAAGTATGGGATCGTCTTATTTACCATACTTTTACTGTACTATCTGAGGGATAACCCCCATACGATTTCCAAGATGTTTTCCTAGATCAATCCATACCAATTTTTTTACCCGGGAAAGTATTCTTAAAATGTGTTTGGGTGAAAGATGAATGGGAATCGATTGTAACGAATTTTCGAAAGTAGATTAATCGCTGGGGGTTGATTGCGCGACTTGTCGGCCCTTTTGGTGACTGATTGAGTGAAAGAAGTGTTTCATAGTATTTATTGGATAAAACCGGAACGAGTGCAGCAGTGTCTGCCGTTTCGGTTCCAGCTGTGCACTGACCCGATTTTCAGTCCCTGGCTACCATGACGCGCATACTGTGACGTCATCTTTATTCTGACGTCATAGCAACCCTCTTTCCGTATAACCATTGAGCGCCCTCGACTAGCTCTCGCGACGAAGCTTAATGGCCGTGTCCTGTCTCATTCATGCGAATATTCCTTATCCTTGTCTTGTCTTCCAGTCTTGTTCCACTTTCCTCTAAAAACAGATCAATATCTTGAACTGCAGTAGTATTTCTTATGATTATACCTATGCTTGCGAGCAAACATCCCATGATAAAGGGTCGATTAAATTTGACAAATTTCTCTTTCAAGAAAAATATTATTCTATAACAATCCTTCTCTAAAAAATAGGTGTGTCTCGAAAATCTCGAAAACATTGTTGCCACTTTTCCTCAATGCTGATTGGGTAATTTCGAGGGGTCGATCACTCTGATTTTTCGTGTACCAGGAATATATTCCCTAAAGAATATTCGGGAATATACAGAATATATCGGAATATTGGGAAATGCTAAGAATATGAAGAATATAAGAATATGTAGGAATATGAGGGAATATGTAGGAATATGAGAGAATATGCAGGAATCTGAGAGAATATGTAGGAATATGAGGGAATATTTGGGAATATGAGACAATATTTTGGAATATATTTAAATTATGTATATTAAATTACATATTATATACATTCTCACTCTTTCCTTCAAACACCATAATTTTTGTTTCATTTATGGTAATTTTGAGGCCTATATTCTTCATGCTTATATTCAGTTTGCTCAACATTCTTAACAAATCTTCGATTGACTCTGCCGTAACAACCTTATCATCTGCAAACGCTAACCTACGAGATCCACAAATAATTATAAATTCACGAAATAGTACTATATGAATAAACAAACAAATAAGGGGTCATCCAGAAATGACGTAAGGTGTTTTTCTGAAATTTTTAACCCCCTCTCCCCCCATGTAAAATACCGTGAGATTTGCTGTACCCTCCCATCCTCTCCAAATCTTTCTAAGATTTTATAAACTTGGTAAACGAAATTACTTATAAAATATGAACTCTGTAAATTAAAAAAACGTGGAAGCTTAAGGAAATTAGTTTAGAAAATTTTTTCCTTCTTGACTAAAAATTTTTTCATTGTTTGAAAATTCAACTATTTTGTGGAACATTCTTCTTCTTAATTTGAAAATTCTTCTCTTTTTGTGGCAATTTAATCTATTTTGGTTAAAAATGTAACTGTCTGGTAAAAAATAATCTGTTCAAGTTGAAAATTAATTTTGTCTTTGAAAATTCACATTTTCGGGTTCAAAATTCAACTGTTATGTAGCAAATTCTTATTTTGGGCTCGAAAATTTAACAATATGGTAGACAATTCAATAATTTTGTAGCAAGGTCCAAAAGTTGGTAGAAAATTTAAATATTTGGTCGAAAGTTGAACTACTTTGTTAAAAAATTCATTTTCATAGTTGAAGAATCATAATTTTAATTGAAAATTAATTTCTTTAGTTCAGAATTTAATTATCTCGTTGAAAATTCATTTTATTTTTTGGCTGAAAATTATTTTTTTACTGAAAATTTAACTATTACATTTTTTGTGAAAAATTTATCTTTGTTAGATGAAAATTCAACTATTTGGTTAAAAATTCATATTTTTGGTTAGAAAAATGATCCTCTTGGTTGAAAATTAGTTGATGCATTTTGTTGAAAATTCTTCTTTTTGGTAGAAAATCAATTTTTTGTTATAAATCGAACTGTTTGGTTGGAAATTAATCTGCTTCAGTTGAGAATTCAAATATTTTGTTGAAAATTCGTCTTTTTTGGTTAAATTCAACTGTTTTTTTTGTTAAAATATCTACTCTTACATTTTTTTTAAATTAACCTTCTTGGGTTGAAAAATGAACTCCTTCGTTAAAAGTTGAACTACTTTCTTAAAAATTAATTTTTTTGTATAAAGATTCATAATTTTAGTTGAAAATTCATCTATTTGGTTGAAAATTAACTGTTTTGTACAAAGCTCGTCTTTCTGGCTTGAAAATTCAATATTTTGGATGACGTTTTTTTTTCTTAATTGTCTGGAAAATCTTTCTTGATTGGAAATTCAACTCTTGTTGAGAATTTGTCTTTTATATTCGAAAGTTTATCTCTTTTGATAGAACTTTCATCTTTTTTCAATTTAAATGTTTTTGACTTAAGCTAAAAATCTTTTCGTGGTTAAAATATTAACTATTACATTTTTTATTGAGAATTCATCTTCTTTGTTCAGAAATTCAACTAGGTAATTTATACACGGACCCTTAAATCAGATAAGCCCATTTAAAAGTTAAGCAATAAAACTTTATTAGGTTCAAAAAAAGATATGAAAAATTAAATAATATCAATTTATAAAACCTAACAATTCCAAGTCATACTCGGTCATAATAAAACAATAAACAATTTCAAAATTAAAGTGATAATATGTATTGAAACTTAAACAATTTTGAATTTAAAGTATTTTAAACTAACAATCTCAAATTAGTTATCCGAAGTCAATAACTTTTAAACTTGTATGAAGGACAAGTAAATTATTATTCAATTTATGTGCAATTTATAATAATTGCATAATAATTTCAAAGGCATCAGATAAAAAGCTATACAAATACAATCGGTGAACGGAAGGGAACGAATCGGGGAATATAATATTTCAGAATATTTGTGAATATTTAGGAATACTTCGGAATATGTGGGAATATGTAGGAATATGAGGGAATATAAAGAATATCAAGAATATTTGGGAATATAAAGAATATCAAGAATATCTGGGAATATTGAAAGAATATATGGGAATATTTAGTGAGTGTACCGGGAATATCGGAGTGGTCGACCCCTCAGGTAATTTGAAAAACTCGAAGGAAAGAATTTTGTCAAATTTACACACATAATTAAGAATTCAGTTTCAGTTGAAGGGCAGTGACAAAGAATATAACATTTGTGTGCATAATGAAACAGACAAAAATTTAAGAATTACTAAATGCAAAATTTTGTTATTCAGCCAAAGCCAGACATATTCCGTAGAATTAAAATTTGTATTTAACATGAGCAAAAGTAACTTTATTGTCAAATATCCATCAAAAGTTGTATTTTCGCAACTGGTGAAAAATTACCATTTTTTAATATTTTTATTGCGGTATTTAAATTGAAATAATTATTTTCGAAAACCAAAACTCATTCAAAAAAATAAATTTTGTACAAAAAGTGGAAGAATTACATTTTCAGTTCAAACAATCAATTTTCAACCAAGAAAAAGAGAATTTCCAACAAAATAGTTCAATTTTCAACTAAAATAATGAATTATCGATTTAAAAAATTAATTCTAAACAAAAAGTGTAATAGTTAATATTTCCATAAAAAAATATTTTGCTTTTTAATCAAAATAAGTTGAATTAAACGAAAAAATACGAATTCTCAACAAATTATTTGAATCCTTAACCAAAACAGACTAATTTCCAAACCAAAAAGAGGAATTTCCTACCAAAAAGTTGAATTTACAACCAAAAATATGCATTTTCCACTCAAATAATTAAATTTTCAACCAAAAAAGACGAGAAGTGAATTTTGAACATAAAAGATTAATATTCTAACAAAAATGGCATAGTTACATTTTCAGTTAAAAATTTATTTTTAACAAAAAAGAAAAGAAACGAATTTTTAACAATATAGTCGAATTTTTAAGCAAAGAAATTAATTATTAACTAAAATAAAGAATCATTCAGAGAAAAAATTAATTTTTAACCTAATAGACAAATTTTCAGCAGAATAGATTAATTTTCAATTAAGGAGAATAAATTTCTATCAAGACAGACATTTTTGACAAAAAATGAAATAGTTACATTTTCAGTTAAAAAAATTAATTTTCAATAAGAAAAACTAATTTTCAATTGAAGAAATGAATTTTTCACAAAATACATGAATTTTTAACCAAATTTTGAATTTTCAAAGGAATTTTCAACCTAATGTTTTAACTTTAAATCAAAGAAGTGAATTTTCAACCAAAAAGGTAAATTAGTCACCAGCAAGATTAAAATTCTACCACAAAAGACAAATTTTTAAAATAATACATAAATATCAAACCATACATGTAATAGTTAAATTTTCAGTTAAAAAAATTCATTTAAAAAAAATGAATTTCCAACAAAATAGTTAAATTTTCAATCAAAAAGGTGAATTTTCTGCCAAAAAAGACAAATTTTCAACAAAATAATTAAATTTTCGAACAAACAGATAAATCTTGAACAGGGGAGATTAAATGTCTATCATAAAAGATAAATTTTCAACAAAAAATGGGGAAGTTAAATTTTCAACATAATAGATGAATTTTCAACAAAATTGTTAAATTTTCAAACAAATAGATCAATTTTCTACCAAGAGGATTAAACGTCTATCAAAAAAGATAAATTTTCGACAAAAAATGGAATAGTTAAATTAAAACTTGAAAAAATTAATTTTCAATAAATACAAAACACATTTTGAATCAAAGAAATGAATTTTCAACCAAAAACATTAATTTTCTGCCAAACAGGATTAATTTTCACAAAAATACATGAATTTTCAACCAAGTTTGGAATTTGAAAAAGAATTTCCAACCTAATAGTTAAATTTTCGATCAAAGAAATTAATTTTCAACCAAAAAGGTGAATTAGTCACCAAGAAGATTAATATTCGACTACAAAAGACATAAATTTTTAACCAAATAGCTGATTTTTCAACTGAAGTAGATAAATCTTAAACCAAACATGGAATAGTTAAATTTTCAATTAAAAAAATTAGTTTACAACAAGAAATTTTCAACAAAATAGTTAAATTTTGAACAAAAAAAAGGGTTTCCTCCAAAGTGTCAACTTTTGAAGTGAAATTTCTCATATTAAAGAATCACGGTATAAAGAGAAGCTCAAATTGTTAATAGAACTAGCAAAAATTAAACGTTTGTTGTAAATTTTGGTTTTCAAACCCATTATTTAAATGTAAATCATTCAATGGAAATATAGAAAAATTATTTTTTATCAAAATGAAATAATTTAATACTTTTATGTGACAAATATGTGCAGAAAACGTGGTAAATAATTCTACTTTCATGAATACTAATAGTTCATCTGGAAATACCTCGGAAATTTATGTTGTTTGAATGTTAAAAAAATATTAGAAGTACGATTCCGGAATTTGAAAGGTTTCAAGAGAATAATGAACTTGTCCGAGGATTCCTGGAAAAATTTTTAAGGATTTTTTATTTTGAAAAATTGCTTTTAAGAGAATATTTAATATGCTCTTACAGAATTTCAAAAGATTTTCAAAATTATAAAAAAAATCTGGAAGATTGTTAGGCTATTTTAGGAATAATTTGGGAATGTTTAAAAACTTTGGAAGATTTCCACAAATTTATCAAATATTTGGTGATTTCCTCCAAACTTCTGCAAGACCTAAATATCTTTGAAACTGCCTCCAATTTTTCCTAAAATTGCGTAAAATCCTATTAAAAAAAAAAAAAAAATTGATTAGCAGTTTGAACTCGAAAGTTCATTGCCTCACTACCCGATTCGGGTAGTGTTTCTAGGTGGATATTTACTACCAATGTGGGCCCACCACACCCACGACGGGCCAACAGCAACGCAGTATTTCCTGAACGGTCACCCATCCAAGTACTAACCGCGCCCAACAATGCTTAACTTCAGTGATCTTACGAGAACTGGTGTTTCCAGAGTGGTATCGCCGTTGGCTCGTAAAATCCTATAAAATAAAAAAATTCTTAGAAATTTTCTAGATACTTTTTCGAATTTTTTAAAAATAAAAATTACTTTTCTCCTTAAATCCTAATTTGGTTAAAATTTGTTTACTTCTTTGACTGCACAAATTTTGGGTTGAAAATTCAAGTATTTTGTTGAAAAATCACTTTTTTTGTTCATCATTCATCATTTTAGCTTAAAGTTCTTATATTGGATAGAAAATGTAACTATTTTGTTAAGCATTCATCTTTTCTGGTAGAAAAATAATCTTTTTGGTTGAAAATTCATCTTGTTGGTTGAGGATTCAACTATTTGGTTGAAAATTCATCTTTTTTCTGAATTCAACTGTTTTTGATTTAAAATAACATTTTTTGAATGAAATATCAACTGTTACATTTTTTGTTGACGATCTCTCTTCTTTTCTGGAATATTTAAGTACTGGATAAAAGTTGAACCACTTTATCAAAAGTTAATTTTTTTATTTGAAAATTCGTCTTGTTGGTAGAAAGTTAATCTTCTTAATGGAAAGTTCATCTATTCGGTTGAAAATTAACTGCTTTGTTGAAAATTTTAATTTTTCAGTTAAAAATGTCAATTTTTTTGTAGAAAATTTGTCTCCTTTGGAAAACATTTAATCTTGTTTAGTTTAAAATGTAATTGATTGAAAAGGAACCTTTTTGGTTGAGGATTCAACTATTTTGTTGAATTTTTAAATATAAATTAAACTGTTTCTTTATTCAAAATTAAAATCTTTTTTTATTAAAATATCAATTATGTATGACATTTGTCCTTGAGAGTTCATATTTTTTGTTTAAAAAGTCAACTATTTGGTTAAAAATTAACTTTCCTGTTGACATTTTTATTCGATATATCTGAAATCTTCAAAAATGTTTTTGAATGTTCTTCAGAATCTTAGGAAAATTATATTTACATGACCTCAAAAACAAATGAACCTAAAAAATAAATACTTATTCGACATTTTTTTTTGTATGAAAAATTATTTTTCCACTTAAACCGAAAAACTGCGCGTAACGCGCGATTGATGATGCTAGTTTGATAAAAGAAAAGTGTTGGAACAATTTGTCAGGCGGTGCAACGCATGATTAATATAAAAGTCGAATAAATTTTGATTTTATATTATATGAAAACTTTAATGGCACATCCTTTAGAAATTGGAATTTCCATATGAATGTTGTCAACCCCATTATTGTGAATCCTTTTCAAGAGAAAGACACATCACTATACCACCCTTGTGTAATGAAAGCCCTCCTCTTTATTGTCAGGTCAAAGTATTTCCATAAAAATAAAAGTGTGGAATTTATAAAATTATTCATCACTTATCCAACAGACCTCGTTATATATAAGTTTACGATCTTGCGTCACAGCTATATACAATATGTTGCTTGATAAAGGAAAACATTATGGGGCAGCAGATAATGTGAATAGTAAATACTTAAATAAAGAGCCCCATTCAAAAAAAAATGATATCCACGCCCCAGAAATTCTGGTTCACTTTTACATGAAAGGGAAGAAAGAAAATTGACAAATATAATTTACAATGTTTATATGGAAATTTGTAACAAGAAAAATTATATAACGAAGGTAATTTCCTATACACACTAAATGCCCGTTGCTCAATTTGATCCGGAAATTGGATCAGAATGGTATGCAACGCTTTATACAGATTTCATATTTTTCATTTGACCATTAAATTGTAGCAGCTATTAAGGTGCTTCAAATAAGTTGGTTTTTAGAATAATACAAAATACGGCTACAAGGATGAATTGTTTGATGTAATATTTTTACCTCATAATCTTAAGGCTTATACATGTGCATGACTGAAGCCCTTTTTTTGAAAAATGGTCTTGTTGTTGTTTTTTTTTTTGTTAATTGAAAATATGCTGAATTTTCTGCGCCTGTAAACGGGCAACGCGCCACTGGGAGTGTACCCACGGTGAACCGAAAGCAGGCGCTCAATCTTTCAAAATGTGTTTCAATTAACAAAAAAAAAAAAAAAACAAGACCATTTTGCGAAAAAGGGCTCTAGGCATGCACATGTAAAAGCCTTCAGATTATGTGGTAAAAATATTACATCAAACAATTATCCTTATAGCCTTTTTTGTATTATTCTAAAAACCGACTCCTTTGAAGCACCTTAAGCGTCAGTTGCCCCGGGCAAAACCGTTATAGTTTTGGTCGGGAACAAAAGCAGGGGATGTGATGAGAAATTAAGGAAGGGAAGTAGGGGAAGTAAAGGAAAATGAGGGTAGGGGAAGTCACGGGAAATGAGGGAAGGGAATATGTGGAAATGAGAGGAGGAGAACTAATGGAAAATGAGGGGTGACGAAGTAGGGGAACTGAAGGGAAATGAAGGCAGGAGAAGTAGGGGAAGTAAGGGAAAGTTATGGGCGTGTAGTTTAGAAGAAGTGAGGAAAAATGAGAAAGGGGAAGTAGGGGAAACTAGGGTGAGAAAGTAGGGGAGAATAAGTAGAAGTGACGGGAAATGAAGGGAGGTAAAGAATGGGAATTAGGAGAGGAGTACTAGGGGAAATGAGGGAAGAGGAAGTACAGAAAGCGATAGAAGGGTAACTATAATGAGGAATGATGAGGTAACGAAGTGTGTGGTGAAGCAGTGGAAAAGAGGAGAGAGGGAAAGTAGATTAGAAAGAAGTTGGGGAAGGGTGTGGAAGCAAAGGTTGAAGTGTAAGGAAGGGAAGAAGGGAATGTAGAGAAATAGAAGCGGAAAAGTATCTGCGGAGAAGGTTTGAATGATTTACTACGGCTAACGTCTTTTAATAGGCTATAAAACTCTTTTTTATAGGCGCACGGCGCCTACTTTGACTAGTTTTTTTTCAACAAAAAATCATTAAATGTCGACGAAAACTAGAACTACGTAAATCTAAAGAAACACTTTCGTAAGGTAAAAAAAAAATATTGAGCCATATAGAAATTCATAGTCCAATATAGGAAAGTTGAAATTTTTCTCCCAACGAGAAATTCAAAATTATCTAAAACATTCCCTGTTGGCCCTAGAAAGTTGTAAATCTTAATCATTTTAGTTAAAAATTCATCTATTTCACTGAAAAATCAAACTATTTTTGGCTGAAAGTTAATTTTTATTGGGTTTTGGGTCAGAATTTATCTTTTTTTGTTAAAAATATTATTTCATTAAATACTTAATTATTTTGTTTAAAATGTATCAATTATGTTAGAAAATCATTCCTTTTGGATAGAAGTTGAACTCCTTTTTTGCAAATTCATTTTTTGTTTGTTGAAGATAATCATTTTACTTATTAATTCGTCTCTTTTGTTGATAATTCATCTCTTCTATTGAAAATTCATGTATTTTGTTGAAAATTCATCCTTTTTCGTAGAAAATAATCTTCTTTTGATTGGAAATTCTTGTCTTTGAGCATTCAACTATTTTGTTGAAAAATTCTTTTTCTTTTTTTGTGAAAAATTTATCCTTTTTCAGTAAAAAATGCAACTGTTTGATTTTATTTGGTCATTTTAGATGAAAATTCAACTATTTGGTTGAAAATTCAAATATTTTATTGAAAATTCGCCTTTTTTGGTAGAATATTAATATTCTTGATTGAAAATTCATCTTTTTTGTTAACAATTTAACTACTTGGTTAAAGGTTGCATTCCTTTTTCAAAAATTAATTTTTTTGGTACAAGAATAATAATTTTTTTATTCAAAAATTCATCTCTTTAGTTGAAAAATCCAACTATTTTTTGTTGAAAATTAATTATTTTTCTATGAAAAGACTAGTATTCCATTATTGATGAAAAATTCATCGTTTTTAATCGAAAATTAAACAATTTGGTTAAAAATTTATCCTTTTCAGTGAAAAATTCAACTATTTGATTTTATTTGGTCATTTTAGTTGAAAATTGAACTATTTGGTTGAAAATTCATATATTTTGTTGAAAATTCACCTTTTTTGGTGAAGCATTAATATTCTTGATTGAAAATTCATCTTTTTTGTTCACAATTTAACTACTTGGTTGAATTCCTTTTCTAAAAAATCATTTTTTTGGATCATAATGAATAATTTTTTTATTCAAAAATTCATCTCTTTAGTTGAAACATCCAACTATTTTTTGTTGAAAATTAATTTTTTTCATGAAAAGTCTACTATTCTATTATTGATTGAAAATTGATCGTTTTTAGTTAAAAATTCATCAATTTGGATAAAAATTCATCCTTTTCAGTGAAAAATTCAACTATTTGATTTTATTTAATCATTTTAGTTAGAAATTGAACTATTTGGTTGAAAATTCATATATTTTGTTGAAAATTCGCCTTTTTTGTAGAAAATTAATATTTTTGATTCAAAATTATTTTTTTTTTTGTTAACAATTTAACTACTTGGTTAAACGTTGAATTCCTTTTTCAAAAATTCATTTTTTTGGTAGAAGAATAATAAGTTTTTTAATCAAAAATTCATCTCTTTAGTTGAAAAATCCAACTATTTTTTGTTAAAAATTAATTCTTTTTTATGAAAAGACTAGTATTCCATTATTGATTAAAAATGTATCGTTTTTAGTTGAAAATTAAACAATTTGGTTAAAAATGTACCTTTTTCAGTAAAAAATTGAACTATTTGATTTTATTTGGTCATTTTAGTTGAAAATTCATTTATTTTATTGAAAATTCGCCTTTCTTGGTAGAAAATAAATAATTTGGTTGAAAATTATTCTCTTTGAATTAACTATAACAACTGCAAATTTTGGATCCGCAAATCAGGTTCAATTTCATCTGGAGTTGCTAATCAGAATTATATGCATTAAAAAATTTAAACTTTCGAAGCTGCAATTATTTTTTCTTAATTTAATAATGTGGAATTACAAATTCAAAGTCATCTTATCCGTGTGTCCGCTTGGAGACACAGATTTGTTTAAGGCTTTTCGTTCGATCACGGAAGTTAAGTAGTGCTTGACTAGGTTATACCCGGATGGGAGCCGTCGTACTATATGAGTTGTATTTATCGGCTTTTGAGCTGTCTTCACTCACAAAATAATAAAAGTATTAATGATAAACTGTGCTTTTGAAGCTGAGTTTATTCCTGTAATAACAATATATATAAATTTTTTTATTTACCCAATATTGTCAATCTCGACGCGTTAAACATTAAATGATTTTGTATTAGAAGTACTTAGAATTTTACATACAATAACTTGCAAACTTTAACAATTTTAATTAATTTAGTGTCATCTACTTTTAAAAATTCCGAAAATAAGTATTTCAAACAGTACATTTAAAAATGTTAACATTACGGATTGTTCAATATTACCAATTAATAGATTCAAAATTGAATAGTTTTTTATTTGAGGCCGTAGAAGCTAAATATTTTAAACAGTTGCATTTTTATTCAAAAATTTTATTTTTTTATCTTTAGCAAATGAGATGAATTTTCAAACCCAAAACACGAATTTTCAACAAAAGAATTGAATTTTCTACCAAGAACGATATTTCAGTCACGAGAAAAAAAATGTGTGCTAATAAATGGAATTTTCAAGCTAAGGAGGCAAATTTTTTACAAATTAGTTTTTTCAACAAGAAAATACAAATTGTCAACTAAAAACTTAAATTTCAAAGAAATATTTAAATTTTCTAGCAAAGTAATAAAATTTTCACCCAAAAAGACGAGTTTCCCCAAAAAACAGTTGAATTTTCAAACCAAAAAAAAAGAATGATCTACAAAGCAGTTGAATTTTTAACAAAAAACTTAATGTTCATCAAAATAGTTGATTTTTCAACTGAAACGAATTCGCAACAAAATAGTTTTTTCCGACTAAAGAGATGAATCTTCAACTCGTAAAACGAATTTTGTGCCAAAATGATGAATCTTCAAAAAAAGAAATTGAAATCAGAACGAAAAATGTAATACTTGATATTTTAAATGAAAAACAGTTAAATTTAACCAAAAGAGACGACTTTTCAAAATCCTAAACCGAAACAGATAAGCTAAAATTTCTAGCAAAATACATGAATTTTTAAACCAAAAAGGGAAATTTTCAACAAAAGAGTTTAATTTTTTACCAAGAAAGATTGTTCAGTTGAGATACAACAAATTTTCAACCAAGTTGTGGAATTTTCTATCAAAATAATAGAATTTTTCACCCAAAAATACGAATTTTCCACAATACAGTTGAATTGTCAAGCAAAAAAATGAATTTCGAAAAAAATGGTTTATTTTGCTACCGAAATGATGAATTTTCAACTTATAAAATGAATTTTAAACAAAGTAATTCAACTTTCAACGAATTCGTTTAATTTGTAACCAGGAAGATCAATTTTTTACAAAAATAAAACGAATTTTCAACAAAAAATGGAATAGTTAAATTTTCATTTCAAAAATTTAATTTTTAACAAAAAAACGAATTTCCGATCAAATAGTTAAATGTTCAACTAATAAAATGAAATTTTTAACAATTTAGTTCAACTTTCAACCAATTAGTTTAATCTTCAACCAAAAAAGATCTTTTGGTTTGAACTCTTTTATTGAATTTCATTTTTTTAAAGATTTCTCATTTTAGTTGAAAACTCATCTCTTTTGTTATCAATGTCGAAAATTAATCTTCTTGGTTGAAAATTCATCCTTTTTTTATGAAGAATGCATCTGTTTGTGTCTAAATTAATCTGGTTTAGAATTTAACTACTTGGTTGAAAATTTAACTATTTTGGTAGAAAATTAAACTATTCGGTTGAAAATGAACTTTCTTGTTAAAAATTCATATTTTTGGTTTAAATTGAACTATTTGGTTACAAATTAAGCTATTTTATGAATATTTAACTTTTTGGTTGAAAATTAATTTTCTTATTAAAACATCATATTTTGGGTTGAAAATTCCACCGTTTTGTAGATTATTCGTCTCATTTTGACTTTAAAATTTAACAATTTTGTTGAAAATTAATGTATTTTGTTGAAAATTTGTGTTTTTGATAGAACGTTAATCTTCTTGCTGGAAAATTCATCTTTTTGGCTGAAAACTTAACTATTTGGTTAAAAATTATTTTTTTTGTTAGTTGATAATCCAACTATTTGGTTAAAAGTTGTACTATTTTCTCAAAAAGTTTATTATTTTTTCATGATTCACATTTTTGGCTGATAATTAATCTATCAAATTATTAGAAAATTATTCTTCCGGATTGAAAAATCATGTTTTGGGTTGAACCCTTTTGTTGAAAATTGATTGAGAATTAATTTTTTTGAGGAACAATGTAAATATATCATTTTTTGTTTAAAATTTATATTTTTTAATCGAAAATGATCTTTTATAGTTGAAAATTGATATTTTCTAGTTGAAGATTCATGTATTTTTCTAAAAATTCGTCCTTGTTGGTCAAAAATTAATCTTCTTGGTTGAAAATTCATTGGTTTGGTTTAGGATTAAAAAATTTGGTAGGCAATTAAACTATTCGGTTGAAAATTAAGTTTTCTGTTAAAATTTGTTTGCTTGCTTTGTTTTTAATTAAATTATTTTTATAAAAATTTAATTTTTTGGGAGAAAATTAACGTTTTTGTTCATTATTCCTCCATTATTACCCTATTTTCGAGAAAAATAATCATCTATTCTATGTTTTGAAAGAATGCTACGTTACGTTTCTTTTTCGGGGTTTTTGGTTTTTCTCATTCTCAAAACATTCGCGATTATTTCGCAGATAAATTTCTGAAAATATGTGTCGTATAAGACATTTTTTTCAAATATTTAAACAAATATATATATATATATATATATATGTATAGGATGTATATATTTATGTTATCATTTAATTAAGTTCTAGGGTCACATATGTATTTTTTCTATACGAATACATACAAAAAGCATATAAGAAGGTAGCTAACCGAAATGAAAATGCTTCTTTTTATAGGCTCTTTTACGGGGTTTCTTGTTGATGCCTTCTGTCGACGAAATGGCGAAGACTTTCTACAATTTTCATCTTCCAGGTGAATTCATTTCATATAGGTATACGTGCTTCTTTCCTTCGAATAGCTGTTCTTTCATCTTATCAGCCCCGATATGACCTACGGGATCAATGATGATATCAGTTCACCATTCTTCATACTTATTTTGAAATTTTGATAGAATTATAGCCCATTTTATAACAGGTCACATATTGCAAAACAAAAATTTAATCTAAAAAAAAAGTGTTAAAAATCTTTTAAAGACTAATTTCCAAACCTTCCATTTCATACAATTTCTAACAAATCTGTATACAATATTCATACAAACTTAACTCATATTCATATAGAACCTATAAAAAATCCTTACACAATTTATTTCATGATTTTATTTTATGATTATTCAATTTGACGCCTAATGATTTTCAAGTTCCTAATTTGGCACTTTAGATTAAAATTACTGAATTTTAAAAATCGTCATGCACAATTTGAATATTAATTATTTTTAACGAATTTCAAAATCCTAATTTAAGAATTCTTTAGTTTTTAAACAAAGTTCAGAATTGTTTAAGTTTTGACGCTTCAAGTTGAAATTCATTAATTATTATGAAAGGCGAAAATGACACTGATTATTTTTTTTTTTAACAGAAATCACATTTTTTTAGAAAAAATCTATCCATTTTTGCTTCAAAAGCTTGAGTTAACAAATTTTTATCTTATTCTTTGGAGGTTTCGAATTTAAAATTTGAAATTCTTGTAGTTTCAAAAACAAAAATTGGAAATTTCAGAGAAATTTCACTATTAAATCTTTCAAAATTGCACAATTTTATAATAAAAGAATATTGAAATCTAAAATAATTATTTTAGATTCCAATATTATTAAACTATATAATATTAAACTATTTTAAATTGAATGCTTTCAGAATAAATTGAATAAAGAATGAAGAATTAAGGCAATAATTGCTCAAATTCAAAACTTAAAAATGAGAAGATTTTAGAACCAGGCATTGAAAATTGATTTTTTTTTTTATTTGAGAATAAAAATAAGAAAAAATTTCAATTTCACCTTCAAAAAGAAAAGAATTTCGAATTGCAAAGCTTAAAATGCAATTTCAAACAAAGGAATCTTATATAGCAATCTTGTTTTGTATTATTTTTTTAATTTTTAATTTCCAACGTTATGTCTGAAAATTTGTTTAAAGCTGAAGATGTAAAAAACATATCATTTAAAATTGAAAAATATTTCATTGGAAAATTTCAAGAATGAATAATAATTCCAAAGTAAGTGTTAGAAATTAAAGAATTTGAAATTAAAAAGTGAAAAATGGTGTTTCTTAAAATTAGAAAAGATAAAAATTAAACTGTCTAAAATTGATACCTCAGTAAGTGAATAATTTCTTTAATTTTTAATTTTTCCCTTACATATATGTTTCAATTTTATGAATGAAATTTAAATGGTGGCGTTTTAAGAAGTATTATTGAACGTTTGAAAATTTTTAATTTCTAAACGATTCAAATGTACTTATAATTAAGATTTTAAAGGTTAGTATTTCTTAATTTAAATTACTTTCTATTTTGAACATTTATTTACAATAATTCAATTTTAAAGGTTTATAATTAAAAATGTTTTTATTTTGAGCGGCGAAAATAAAGAAGAATTAATTTTTTGATTTTAGAAAAATCGGCCTAATCAATTTTAATTTTAATTATAATTTTTTAAATTTAATAACAATTTAAAATTCTAGAATTTCACAAGCTTTGAAGCACTCAATTCAGTTTTCATTTTTAAATTGTAAAATTTTAATCGCCTCGAATTCAAATTTTTAATTATTCAATTTTAAACGCTTTTAATTAGAAATAATACAGTTTCAATTCCTTTGAATTTTAAATCATTCAAATTTCAAAATTCGAATCTAGAAATAATCAATTTTTATCGTTTTGTAATTGTCCTATTTTAGAAATTTGAATCCGCAATCTAATGGAATTGTCCTATTTTCGAAATTACTATCTAAAAACTAATAAAATTGTGCAATTTTCAAAATTCTAGTCTGAAATATTTCAATTTCGAAAGGTTCTTTTAACATTTTTTTCTTAATTCAAACACTTTCAATTTAAAATTATCCTATTTTAAACGCTTTTATTTAGAAATGGTACAAAATCAATTCCTCTTCATTCCATTTAAAATATTCTCCCTTTTTAAAATTTTATCTGGTCTAAAATAGTTGAATTGGAACTTTTTCAACTCAAAATCGTTCAATACATTTTTTTTTAATTTCAAACTCTTTCACTTCAAAATTATTAATTGCCAATTTTTTTCAAAAATATTTTTAACCCGATATTAAAAAATTAGTTTAATAATGGATTTTCCAATTGTTAATATTTTCAATGTTACGAAATAAACAATTTGATACTACTGAATAGCTTTTCACATAAAAACCAATAGGACCCTTGGAATTTCGTGGCATTGTATTTTTATATGTCAAAAATTGAAAATTATAATTAGTGACTTTTTAATGTGAGACTAAGAATGTTCGAGAATCCTATAGTAACAATGAGTTCTTTAAAATTCGACCTGGAATGAGTCACAATGTGCCATCCCCAGAGTTTACGAAGTTGATTTGCGACTCGTTAACGGATTCGTTGGGATCCTATTTTAATGAATTCATTGGAAAAGTTCACCCTTTTCTTTATTCATTCCAAATTTTTTATGCTAGGTACCGGAAATGAACAATAGTTTCGTAAACCAATATTGACATTGGTCGATCCATTCGAGATTTATGGGGTAATCCTGGCTCTTTATTAAAAACAATGGAGCAACGTTGAACTGCTGAAATGCTATTAATAACAAAGACTACTTTTTTTCAAAAGTGAATCCTTTCTTCAGTGGTATCTTACTTTTTTACAAAAAGATTTTGTTTTTCTAATTAATTTTTTCAAATATTTTTCAAATTTAAAACATTTTGTCTTTGTGATAAGATAGCCCATTAATTACGTAAGGATGTTTCTTGAAATTTCAGACCTACTTCTTCCCTATTGTAAGAATTCGTAAGAATTTAATATCTTAGGTAAGATTTTATATTTCACTCAATATATCACAAATAAATCATTTTCACTGTAAACGAGATTTTAAGGGACTCCAGAAGATTTTCAGTGATTTCAGAGTATTTCAATATATTTCAAAGGATTTTAATGTATTTCAAAGGACAGTAAAGTATTTCAAAGAATTTCCAAATTTTTACGGGATTTAACGAGATTTCCAAAGTTTTTTGTGGATTTCATGAGATCTCAAGAAATTGCTAAGGATTTCACAGAATTTGACGGAATTTAACGAGATTTAAAAACCTTTTTTAGGGATTTCATGAGATCTCAGGAAATTTCAATAGGGTTCACAGATTTCAATTAATTTTAAAATATTTTAAGACTTTCAAGAAATTACCTGATAAAAATTCAGAGAGAATCTCAATTTTTCAAAGGAATTTTACAAGATATTAAGGCACCTCAAATATTTTAATCAGATTAACAGAGATTTCACTGGATTTTAAAGAATTTCAAGAGATTCAGATGGATTTTGACGGATTTTAAGCAATTAAGATAGATTAAAAGGGGATTTTAAGAGATTTCAAAATATTTGTTGAAAATGCAGGGTATTTCAGAGGATTTCAAAGGATTTAAAAGGATATCAAAACATTTCCAAAACGGAATATCATAAAGAATTTTGAACGATTCTGAAAAATTTTAATGGCTTTCAAAAGATTTTGATGGATTTTAATATATTGTAATATCGAGGATTTTAACAGATTTTTAAAGATTTTAAAGTAATTCCAAAGATTTTGAAGGATTATAAGGAATTTGTTTAGGATTTTGAAGATTTCAAGCGATTCCAAGGATTTTCAGAGTTTTTAACGATTTGAAGGGATTTTTATTATATGTTCAAAATTCGAAGGAATTTTAAGAGATTTCGGAATATTTTTGAAATGTCACGGTATTTCCAAGGACTTTAAAGGATTTCATGTGATATCCTAAGATTTTAAAGGATATCAATGGATCTTAGATGATTTTGTAAGATTTCAAGAGATTCAACAGAATTTTAAAGGATTTCCGAATATTATGAAGGATTTGAAGGGATTTCGAAACATTTCAGTAGCCTTTAAAATATTGTAATGAATTTTGATATATTGTAAGAAATTTCAAGGGATTCGAAAATATTCCTAAGAATTTAAGAGATTTCAATGATTTTGAAAAGGATTTTAAAGATTTTAAGGGATCTCGTATGATTTCGAAATAATTTCACGAAATTTCAAGGATTTTCACCAGTTTTTAGAGATTTTAAGAGATTTCCAAATATTTTAAAGGATGATGAGAGATTCTTAAGGGATTTTGAAGATTCAAGCGATTTCAAGAATTTTAATGAGATTTTCAAGATTTGAAAAATTTGCGAAGATTTCAAAGGATTTTAAGAGATTTCAAAGTGTATCCATGGATTTTAGATGGTTTCGTAAGATTTCAAAAGATTGAACCAAATTTCAAAGGATTTCCAATATTATAATGGATTTTAAGATATTTCGAAGAATTTTAATGGATTTTAAAAGATTTTAATATGTTTTTATATTTTTATATTCAAGGGATTTTCAATTGTTTTAAAGGATTATAAGGGATTTTCATGAGATTTTGAAGATTTTACGCGCTTTCAAGGATTTTCAGAGCTTTTAAACGATTTTAAGGGATTTTAATGAGATTTCCAGGATTTGGAGTGATTTTAAAAAACATTTGAAAAGAATTTGAAGGATTTTAACGGATTTTAAGAGATTTTAAAAGATTTTAAGGGGTTTCGATGATTTCACAGTATTTCAAAGGATTTTGAGAGATTTTAAAAGATTCCAAAGTATATCGACGGATTCGAGAGGATTTCGTAAGATTTTACGGAATTTCAAAATATTTTTGAATATTAAAAAGGATTTCAAGAGATTTCCAAATAAGTTACGGGATTTCAAAGGATTTTCAAGGATTTCATGTGATACTCAAGTATTTACCCGAATGTTGAAGGATATCAGGGGATTTCAATAAATTTCGGAAATTTGAACGGATTTAAAGAGATTTCAAAAGATTGTAGGGGATTTTAGAGGATTTTTAAGGGTTTTAAGAGATTTAAAGTAGTTTTAGTGATTTCACAAGATTTCAAAGGATTTTAAGTTATTTCAAAAGATTCCAAAGTGTATCCACTGATTCCAGAAAATTGTGTCCGATTTCGTAAGGTTTTACGGAATTTAAAAAGATTTTCGAATATTATAAGGGCCTTTAAATGATTTAAAAATATTTCACGGGATTTTCAAAGGCTTTTAACGGATTTCAACGGATTTTAAGAAATTTAAAGGCTGTTTAATGATTTTAAGGGATTTTAACATTTTTTTAAATATTCCAAATTATATCCAAAGATTTTAGAGGATTTTGTGAGGTTTCACAAAATTTGACAGAATTTCAAAGAATTTGCGAATATTAAAAATGATTTTGAGGGATCTCGACAACTTTTAATGGATTTTAAGATATTGCAAGGGATTTCAAGAGATTTCAAAAGTTTTTCATGGGTTTTGAAGATTTCAATGAATTCCAAAGATTTCCGGGGGTTTCAAACAATTTCAAGGATTTCTAAAGTCTTTAAAAGGGATTAAGAGATTTCCAAAGAGCTTAATTATTTTAATAGGTTTCACAAGATTAAAAAAGTTATAAGTAATTCATACAATTTTTTTAAGAATTCACAGGATTTCAAAGGATTGCAGAGATTTCTAGGGATTTTACGACAATGTGCATAGAAGTATAAAAGAAGCAATTTAAACAGCCAAAACAGAAGTTAATTAACATATTAAAAAAATCATCATATGGCCAACGGCCATACCACGCTGAAAAACCCAGTTCTCGTCAGATCACTGAAGTTAAGCAGCGTTGGGCGCGGTTAGTACTTGGATGGGTGACCATTCAAGAATACTGACATGAGTGCTGTTGGCACATCGTGGGTGTGGTGAGCCCACACTTGTAGTTATTTATAACTACAAGAAAAACCTAGAAACACTACCCGAATCGGGTAGTGTCACGCCTACCCTGAAAGGGAAATGGTTTAATGGTAGATATATATATATATATATATATATATATATATATATATATATATATATATATATCAGAAAGAGAAAACTTAACACAGAAATTTTTTAAACTCTCAGTCCCACAATTTTCGATTTAAAAAAGTTAAAATAAATTTGGATTAAATTCAGAAATATTTGCCTATATTTGAGCAAAATACGTCTAATTTTGAGAGTTTATCATCCGAATTCGCAAAATTAAAATTAGGTCGATTTTGCTTTTCTGAAGAACAAAAAAATTTTTTTTTTTTGTAAATCAAAAATTGAATAATTGGATAATTTAAAAACATTTCTCATTCAACAAGTTATAAGAAGGATTTGAAATCACATCTATTCTTCAATTTAAACGAGTTACAGTAATACTATTAATTGTAATAAAACGTAATTATTAATAGTAATACTAATAATAATAATAATAAGATTAATAATTTTTAAACTTCCTTGTACTGTCAATTATGTCAATAAAATGACATGTAGTTTTACTGTCCTCGATTTTGATCATCTATGCCCTTTAGCTCAAACGGATGGAGCTAAAATATACCGATTTCCGGTTCACCGCGAGAGAAAAGCGAGTGCAAAACCTCGGAACGAAAGCCAGTGGAATGGGTACTTGAGTTACTCGTAATTCGAAATAAATCTATTATTTCGATTTGTGGTTTTACCCAACACACGTGGAAGCAAAATAAAAACTTTTAATGACAAATCTCAGAGAATATCGCTTTTTAGATAACGATTATCCAATCAGAATTTATGTTTGTAAAGAAATAAATTGCACACAAACATATTATATAATCAAAATTTATTTATAATAATAAACTAAATAAATATAATTAAATTTTTTTCCACCCTGAATTTCAAAATTGTTAAAAACATGCCTTATTTTAGAAATATAATGTCGGTCAGGACATTATTAATTACATTAATTAAATTAATTAAATTTTTCATTTTATAGAAAATATTATTTTCTATTATTTCAATCTCCTGGAATTTTAAATTATTCTCTTCAACTGTTTTAAATGAAAACAGAAGTTCAGAAGTTGTTAATAACCTTCCAATTGAATGTTTACTTTTCCTTTAGTCCTAGATTTGAAATCATAGATTACGGTTTAAATTTTTTAATTTCTAAAAGCTGAGAAGTTAAAATTGTTCAATTAGAATTTGTTTGAATAGTGATGTTTTCCATTTGGAATTATTAACTCATGATTTTTCCAAGTTTTTCAAATGTGGTCTTTAATTAATCCAGAAGAAGAATTTCTGAAAAATTTTATCAAAACAAATTTTTTTTCTCATGAGTGCAAAAATAATCAAGAAATTTTCGCATGTGTGTTTATCAGTAACAAAATTATTAATATGAATATCAACATTAGAAAAAGTTTTTTTGGTCAATCTAGATTTTTCAAATATATATGCGAAAGATACTTTTTTGGATTTGTTTAATTAAATACTTATTTTTACATTTTAAAAAGTATTTCCTTATTTTTAGTCAGAAAAACTGATTATTTTTGTTAAATTAAAAAATAATAGTTTTGTAACCAATCCATAGAATTCATAAGAACTTTTGAAATAAGGTTCACCTCCATAATGAATAATTCTATGCTGATAAAATTTTTTAACAATGAAGTCCACATGAGAGCTGAACTATTAAAGTAGTTACAGTCGGATTTGGTCAGACCAAATGGGAATTGTGATTCCTGCAAGAGGAAGTTTCTCATTTTCTCGCTTAACAGGCTCTCTCTTAATCTCCGGGCGTTTTTCCAACCTTAAAAGCTTTGCGCATTTATAAATGCGCTGCGACTACATTATACTGTAGTTGACTTTTTTATTCACACACACACACACACACACACACACATATGGGAAAAACAGGTGATTTAAAAACAATTTGAAAAAAATGTAGGCTTTCAAAGGTTTTATAATTAATTCTGAATTGGTCGTCAAACTCGTTTTTCTGTTGTTGTTCTCATCTTTATAGAAATTATGTAGGGCATACCGGGGCAAGAACGAACGCTGGGGCAAAACTGGCTTTTCAAGTAACATTGTTATTCCTTAATCATTTTAATTCTTCTTTGCAGAAAATAATATATTTTATTACGGAACTCATGCTATAAACTCAAATTTGAAAAATTTACGTTGTAAACTAATAATTATAGGGTAAAAAGTTTCGAAAACTAAATAATGGAATATTCGCTTGCAGGAATATAACGTTTGTCACATTAATTGAAATATTTACAGCAAGAAAATTTGATATTCAAATCTTTAAACCACCCAATTTTGATCTCTTAACACAGTAAATGCCAGTGGAGAATGTATCATTTTTGGGTAAAAATTTAATTATTTTGTTGAAAATTCAACAAATTTGTTGGAAAGTCATTTCTTTTGGTTGAAAATTCAACTGTACTGTTGGAAAGCCTTTTTTTATTTTAGTTAAGATATTTTGGTAGATGCTACAACGATTTCGTGAAAAATTATCTTTTTTATTGAAAATACATATTTGCAGAATGCAAATACATTCAATTCATCCTTTTGGCGTCAAGATTCAACTATTTGGTTGAAATATTAATTATTACATTGTTCGTTGAAAATTTATCTTTTTTCGTTAAAAATTCGTGTATTTTTTTTAAATTCGGCTCTTAGGGTAGAAAATAAATCGTTTCATTTAATAATTCAACTATTTGGTTAAAAGTTGAACTTTTTTATTGAAAATTCAATTTTTGGTACAATATTTATAAATGAAACTGTTTTGTGGATTATTAACCTCTTTTAATCAATGATTCAATTTTTTTTCAATTTATCTTTCTTGGTTGAAGTCAAAGGTTTTGCTTCAAAAGTAAAATATTTTTTGTTTGAAATATCAAACTATTACGTTTGGTATTGAAAATCCACCTTTTTTATTGAAAATTCAACTGCTTGGTTGAATGTTCAACTGGCTTGTTCAAATATCATTTTTTTTTGTAGATTCTGCATTCTAGTTGAAAATTCATATGTTTGGTTGCACTTTACATTATTTTGTTAAAATTTTTTTTTTTTTAATTCTTGATTTTAGTTGAAAATTTAATTATTTCATTATTTATTTAAAATTTATATTTTTTAGTTGAAAATTCAACTATTTGATTGAAAACTTCTCTTTTTGGATGAAAATCCAACTATTTGATTGAAACTTGATGTAGGTATTTTGTTGAAACTCGTCTTTTATGGTAAAAAATTATGGTTAAAAGTTCATATTTATGGATTGAATTTTGAACTATCTTGTAGAAAATTATTCAATCTGGCTTCAAAATTCAACTATTTGGTCGAAGTCAACTGTTTTGGATTTTAAATTAAAATCTCTTCTGGTTGAAATATCAACTATCACATTTTTTATTGAAATTTCATCTTTTTTGGCTGAAAATTCAGGTAATTTGTTTAAAATTCGACTCTTAGTGTTGAAAATGAACCTTTTCAGTTAAAAATTCAACTATTTGTTTGAAAGATGAACTTTTTTGTTGAAAATTAATTTGTTTGGTTCAATATTTATAATTTTAGTTGAAAATTCATCTCTTTGACTGAAAATTTAACTATTATCTTAAAAGATCAGTTTTTTGATAGAAAATGCCACTATTTGGTTGAAAATTTACTTTTTTATTGAAAATTCATATTTGGGGAATGAAAATTCAACTTCTTTATGGAAAATTCGCCCTTTGGCTTGAAAATTCATCTCTTTTGTTCGAAACTTCAACCACTATTTCCTTTAAAGTTCCCCTCTGTTCTTTCAGTTGGAGGATTTGCATTCAAATTGAAATAAATTTTGTTTAAAATATCAAACTATCAAAATTGGTGTTGACAATTCATCTTTTTTTGGTTGAAAACTCAACTTTTTGTTGAAAGTTGAACTACTTTGTTCAAATATCATTTTTTTGGTTGAAGATTTTTCAGTTTAGTTAAAAATTCATCTCTTCAGTTGCAGTCCAAAGTGTTTTGTTGACAATTCGTTTTTTTAATGATAATTTTTTATTTTAGTTGAAAATTTACGTATTTCATTTTTGGGTCAAAAATTCATCTTTTTAGTTGAAAACTTAACTACTTGGTTGAAAGATGAACTTCTTTGTTAAAAATTCATTTTTTTTTGCTTATGATTCCTCATCTCAATTGAAAATTAATTGTTCCAATTGAAAATTTAACTATTTAGTTGAAAATTGATCTTTTTCAGTTGAAAATTCTATCATTAGTTAAAAATTCAACGTCTTCTAAAACATTTTCTATTCGTCCTAGAAAGTTTCAAAGCTTGCAGAAGCCAGAGTCGGAACTCGGTGAATCTAAAGAAACACTTTTGAAATAAAAAATACAATTTCCAGAGCTATAGAAATTTAAGGCCCAATATACGAAAATTGACTTTTTTCCACCCTGAATTTCAAAATTGTTAAAAACATGCCTTATTTTAGAATTATAATATCGGTCAGGACATTATTTTATTAAGATAACTAATATGTATGAAAATATAATATACAATAATGTGAGACTCGAAAAAAAGAAAAAATGGACCAATTCCGCGTCTTATTAACTTTTTATAGTGCAGTGAAGTTTAACCCGTCGTTCTTGTCCAGGTCTACCCAACCTATTAGAATTGACAAAGATTTTAAAGGAAAATCCTCTTCAGTTAAAATCCATCTAATTAAACTTTTATGTTTAATTTTATATTAAGTTACTTATCATAAGTTTAGTCGCGAAAGTCAAATCCAACTTGGTCGGATTAAGGTTGTTAGCATAGTAAGCAAACCGCGTGACCGCACTAAATTGTGAAAAGTTATAATCAGACGTTAATCCTCTTGGAATTGTATGATGATATTCCTATCCAAGTTTCTGGATAGATGTGTCGAGTGGTGTGCGCACGAAGGAAACTTTGTTTCAAGAAATCGAGTTCCCACTTCGGAAGACCACCTGTGCGCAGTAAATTGCTCCCTTTACACCAGGCACGTTGACACTTTTGCACACGACATTGATGTACGAAACTATATTTATAACTCACCTTGGAAAAAGATTTTCCAGGTGAAGTAAATGTGAAACTCATCATGGATTTTTCAAGAAAAAAAAAGTACGATCAACCGCACAATGGGGCAAAAAAACTAAGAAATTAAAGAAGATTTCGCATAAAACTGTAATGGCCGATTTAAAAAAAAATATAATTATTTTTTTATTTAGTAACCAAATTTTTTAAAAAGTGACTCAGATCGTAGCCAACTTTACCCTGTACCCTAACCGACCGACCTTATCTCGTACCCTGGGCGACCTCACCCCTACCATCGCGAACTTTAACCCTTACCCTTACCAACTTTGCCCGGTACTCTAGCCGACTTTACCTCGTACTTTAGATACAACGTAAATGTTTAAAAATTCATTGAATTTGTTATGAACGCGTCAAATTCTGAAAAGTTTATCTAGCTTCAATGACTTACAGGGTCTGTTCCAGAAGAAGTGGGACTGACTTTCTATAGCAGAGATTTTCTGGAGCAGTCGCCTCCGAGAATTTGCGGAGTAAATATTGCGGGAGAAGTAAAACTTTCTATAGGCTACGATCACGTTTTCAAAATGGGACGCACGCTCGAGCAGCGCCAGTAAAAACAGCTGACCTGCTTATTGAATCCTCTCCGTAAGCCTGCTCAATCATGGTGAAAGTCTCGGTTGCAGAATTTCCAAGTTTAACACAAAACCTCACCGCGCAGTCTATTTTGAAAGCGTGGCGGAAGCCTATAGAAAGTTTTACTTCTTGCGCGATATTTACTCCGCAAATTCTCGGAGGCGACTGTTCGAGCATGCATTTCGTTCTTTACATCCCCCATCCCCCATCCCCCATCACCTATCCTGTCCGTAAATATTTTTATTGCTCCGTCTGGACTTTAGAAAGTCAATTCTACTACTTATAGAACTTTGAGAGCATGACGGAAGCCTACAAAAAGGGGTTACTTCTCGCGCGATATTTACTCCGCAAATGCTTGGAGGCGATTGTTCGAGCATGCATTTGGTTTCTGACATCCCCCACCACCCATCTTGCTGATGAAAAACTTCCGCTGTTGCTTCGTCTTGTCTATGGAAATTCAGTCTTAATACTTATGGATCTAGAACATTCAATTTTGGAACTTTAAAAAAATGAACGTTTACAACTTTAGATTAGTTTCAGTTTTGGATAAATCAAATTAGAATGCTTGTGACTTTCAGAACATTTCAATACAAAAACCTTAAATTTATCGCCGTTTGGAAACTGTATTTTGTAAATTATGGAAACGATGAGAAAAATTTTGAATATTTAAATTTTGAATGATTTCAAATTTTAGAATATAATTTAAATTCCAAAAATATTGAAAATTTGTATGTTTAAAAAAACGAATTGCCCTCGAAATAATTTATTTGCTGTTTGAAAAACAGTTAAACTTGGTACACAAAAGTCATGCATAAATTAAATTCTTACATCAAAGTTGAAAAATCCATAATTATTCTGAAAATTTATAGTTTCTGAGATATTTTCAGAGGAAACCCATTTTTTGCATTTTTATAACTTTCTTGTAGCAAGTTCATCATTTAGGAACTTTTTTCAGCTCAACAGCGTTTACATGATTTTGTTGTTTATTCTATTTATTCATAATTATTGATTAGTTTATTATTGATTAAAAAGATATTATTTTCAGATAAACACCCGGATAAACAGAAGATTTTATATTATTTATGTTATTCACATACAATTTATCACTTGATCCTACATTTCTTTGTTTTCAGTTCTTCAAAAGATGTTTAATTGCAAAATCTTAGCAAACGAATTTCTTTTTTCTGTTGCAGGACATCGACTATGATGGGTTTCGTAAATTTCTCGACACCTACCTCGAAGTTACCACGCCCGACGAGCTTTCTCGACATCTTTTTTTATCATTCGTCAAAAAAGGACATCGAGGAATTGATGGCAAAGCTCTCAAGGTAAACAAAATCATTTTTATGAACTAAACATTTTCTTAAAGTTTACTTTGGATTTTGAAAACATGGTATATTATTATATTCAATAACATCAACTTTAGAATCGGTGCTTGTTGCTCTCGATGCTGAAAATTTTGTAGGAAAATGTTTTCAGTAAGAATTGTTACCCCTTTTTTATGGTGTGATGGAGTTGAAAACTAAGCTTAACTTAAACTACTACAAATGACAGGTCTTTTAAAATTTGATTGTAAAAAAAATAATTGAACTAATTCCTAAGAAAATCTGCCCGCTTCGTGGGCACACTCTCATCGCGCGCTTCGCGCGCGGCTCGCTTCGCTCGCAAGTTTGAGCGCGCCTAGGGCGCGCAACTGTTGGATCTCGCGCTTCGCGCTCGATCATATATTTATCTCGCGCTTCGCGCTCGATTATGTATTCACCTCGCGCTACGCGCTCGGGCGTATCTACATCGCGCTTTACGCTCGGTTGCTCTAGATTTTTCAACTTCGTGTTCGACTTCGATGAAAAGAAAAAGTTTGTTTGCAAATATTATAAAATTATCAAAACCTCTACATATTAAGTGATTGTTAAATTTGTTTTTATTTTAGACTGAAAAGGAACTTCATTTACTCAAGGTTCTATCGACCTTAAGGAACACATTCTCATCCAGACACTCGCGCTTCGCGCTCGATATTTGATTTGAAAATCATTTGAACCTTGCGTTCCACGCTCGGTTCTGTGCATTTGATTTTTCTATTTTCAATGCTGTTTTTTACGAATAAAACAAAAACTACGCGTCATATCAAAAAGTGAATGATAAGAAATTTGTAGATCTTTTTTGGGTGCACAATTTTGGTGAAATGATCTTTTCTCGTATCTTGCATAGTTTCACAGCAAAATGGAATTTTTGATTATTTTTTTGTGCGATCAAAATTTGAATTTTTTATTTTTCAAAAAATTCAAAAAGTTGTTATGAAAATATTATAGGGCGTTCAAAAAGCAACGTTTTTCTCCTCTTGACTTTTTTTTTCATATCGTGCGTTTTTCGGCTTAAAATGTACATTTTCGTTTGTTTTTTGGAATTTTGAAAATGCTATAACTCCAGTAATTTTTGTTTTATCACGAAAAGTCATTAGAATATTTTGTTCGTCATTTTGCGTACTACTAATAACCATACATAGAATTTTTAAATCTTCAAAAAAAGTGGTCTCAAAAATTTTCAAAATGTGCTCACTTTTTGAATTTTCATCCAAAATAGCTGGTTAACGAACTCGTTCTCTATTTTTCGGCCATAAAAAATTGTGCCAAAGCTCAATCAAATCTGATCATTTTTTCGAAAGTTATCGTGGCTACAGACAGACAGACAGACTACAGATAGACAGACCCCTTGGTAAAAACCGTTTTTTCTAGCTCAGGGGGTCTCAAAACGTGGAGATTTGATGAAAACCGACTATGTCAAATTTTACATAAAACCAATACCTTCTCATTAGAATGAGAATGTAATAATTTTTCATTTTAATTAAAAAGAACCAATGTATGATTTTCTATCTGCCTTTTTAAATTCTAAATCACCCCCTTTTTGAACACCATTCTCCAGGGTGGCCGCAATTCAAATAAAAGCTGAAAATCACGAAAAAGTCAGGGATTTTGAAAAAAAAATTGCAAAAGTCAGGAAATTTCTGTTAAAAGCACTTTAAGTAACTGTCGGAAATAATCAGGGCAATATCAGGAAATAATCACTTTTTCTTCTTAAATGACTTTCAAGTCGCTTTTTAAAGATGAAGTCACTATAGTTCCTTTCCTACATAAAAAAACACTTTCGTCAATGAATAAATAATAATAAAATTTCAATAATTCAAAGAGGTTTCAAAGGTTTTTTTTAAGATTTTAGGGCATCTTTAAAAAGTTTCAAGAGATAAGAATTTGGAATATTTTAGGGTATTTTAAAAGATTTATTTCAAATCGGGAGGAAATCCATGCTCAAATTACAGAATCATTTTCCACTCAAATATGTTTTTTTTAAAGGAATAAGACGGCCATGTATGTTACCGATATGACGACAAGAAGTTTTTAAAAAACTTATGAGTATTTGAATTTTTTATATTGAAAACGCGGATAATCAAAAAACGGGTCGACATTTTTGTCAAAACTGTAATATCTTATAAGCTAATTCAGGTAGCTACATACATTTTTTATTTGGATTCTGATAGAATTTCTCACCCACTTTCGAAATTTGTGAGGAACTTTTTTATAAATAAAAAATTGAGAAAATTGCGGCTGTTTTTTCTTTGAATATTCAAACTCAATTTACTTAAAAGCCCCATTATTCTTTTCTCTCTTGTTTTTTATAGATATCTCCTAATTTAGAGTATATATTCAATAATAGTCTGCCTTGTGCCTACACATTGAAGAGAAACGAAAATTGTTCTGGTCTGTAAAAAGAAAATTCACGTTTTTTGCCAAAACGATACCAGATACGAAAAAAGTCAAATCAACAAAATTGTTTTTGAAAAAAGTTCTAAAAAAATGGTTCTTGACACTTTTTCAAATAAAATTTTGATGTGAAAGTTTTAAAAACTGTTAAATTACGTTTTTATTTGTTTTTTCATAATACCATCAAGTTGAAGTTTGTTTATTACTTATTCATTTACTACTAAGTATTTTATACAAATTTACGAAAAAATCTAAAAAATAACGTGAGATAGAAAAAAGTATCACGAGAAATTTTTTTAGAACTCTTTTAGCGGAACAATTTCTCCTGTTGATTTTTTTTAAACGTGTGTTATGTTGGCAAAAAACGTGAATTCTCGTTTTTTAGACAAACAAATTATATTTTCTCTTCAAGACACGGGCACAAGGCAAACTATTATTGAGCATAAACTTTACATCAGGACAAATCTAGAAAAAAAATAAAAAAAAGTGTGGGGTTTTTGAGTAAACTGGCTTTGAATTTCCCTATGGAATTCGACAGCTAACTGACCAAATTATCTTTAAAAATATAAAACTTTTAACTAAAATTGTTACCTTTTTTATTAATTTTCGATTTCAATTTTTTTAATTCAAATACTCATAATTTTGTAAAAAAATATTTGCTTCTAATTGGTGAGATACGTGTCGTCTTATTTACTTTAAAAAGCCACAACTCTGAGTGGCAAATGATTCTGTCACTTGAGCATGGACTGCCTGATAATTAGTATTTTAATTAGCTCTGATCGACTTTTAATAGAATAATGAACAATTACTCTGATAATCAATTGCTGCAATTATAAATTATCGTATAAAACGATAATATGGTTACGCGGGTAAATTTGTTTATGAACATAACATCTAATGCACTCAGTTAAAATGTAAATTTTATTTCTTAAAAAACGAAAACAATTTAAAGAACTTTCGAAATTTTGATGCCAGATTTTTTGCTGCCAAGATATCATTCACAAGTGAAATTTCCTTTTTTTTAAAGGATTTGCTATTTGAGAGCGCCTTAATTTATTTTTATTTATTTTAAATTGAATAATGGAATAATATGACATTTTTCTGCTAGAAAAATACTCTGATCAGAACCAGATTCGTACCACTGACACGTGCAGGATAGACGGCATTTCAGTGATACGACGCTGCTGTTGTCAGACGGGCCCTCTTCAGCGTCCGCGCTCGGGATACCTCAGGCGGTTAGAACACAAACAAAATAGGATGAATTCAAGTCGCTTACAATAAGATTTCCTGTTTTTAAAATCATGATTCAGACAGGGTCAGGGAAAGCCTAGAAATCAGGGAATTCTGTTGGCCAGGGAAAAGTCAGGGATTTTGAAAAAGATTACAATAGTCACTGTTTTAAATGTAAATATCAGTTTGGTCACTTTTCTTTCAATAAATTAACCCACGGATTAACCACTAATGAATTCAAGTCTATATCTATTTCTGAATTTACTCAAATTGTTTTGAAGTATTTCAGGGTATTTTAAAAGATTTTAAGAAAATTTTGATCGATTTCTAGAACTTGAAGGGATTTCTAAGGATTTTAAAGATTTCAGGGTATTCTTAAGAATTCCAAGGAATTTTCAAGAGCCTTATTAAGTTTGAAGGGATTTTAAAAGGTTTCAAAATATTTTAAATATTTTATTGTATTTCAAAAGATTTCAAGGATTTTTTAATAGATTTCAATAATTTGTAGGGATTTCAAAGGATTTTGGATTATGTTCAAAGATTTCAAAGAATTTTCAAGTGCTCCAAAAAGTTTCAAAGGATTTCAAAGGACTTGAGATATTTTATCATATTTATAAAGATTCCAATTAATTTGTAATAAATTTCAATATTTTTTATGTATTCGGAAGAATTTTAAAGATTGTAGCGTATTTTCAAAGCTTCTAAGGAATTTTCCGTTCAATTCTGTTCAATTTGTCCTGAATTCTGTTTACTCCCATTTTACTAAATTCTATGGAAATTGTTTGATTTTTAGATTTTTTGTTTAATTATACTTATACTTTCAAATTCTTCTGAATTTCATCAAAACCTCTTGAATTCCCTTCAATTCTTCTTAATTCACTACAATTTTACACAAACCAGTGGAATGTTTCCGATCTTTTTCAACTCATTTTAATCAATTCAGAATTTACCTTAATTCTGATTTATTTAGCCTGAATTCTTAAAATTCCTTTGATTCCTTATCAGTGGGATATTTTGCAGTTTTAGAATTTTTCAGTTCACTTAAATTTTTATAAATTTTATCGAATTCTTCTCACTTCATTTTAATTTCTTTAAATTCACTCGTTTACAGTATGATTCTTGCGGCTCTAAAGAATCTTTTGAAAAGTAAACACTTTTATAGTTACTGTTAGTGAAAAAATTAACTAATTCAAAGAAACTAGAACCGCGCACCTGCAAAAACAGGTTCCGTAGCCAATTTAGACGTTAATTAAATAGTTAAAAAATTCTTCCCCCATACTTTTCCTTCCCTACTCTCCCTCATTTCTCCTACTTGGCCCACTCCTCACTCCTCCACTTTTCCTAACATTTTCTACTCACCCGCCTATTCCCCACTCTTCCCTACTCACCGCACTACCATACTACCCTTACCCTTACTTCCATCCTTCTCTGTTCTCTCTTCCCATAATTTCATCTACTTATCCTCCCCTCATTTCCTCTCGTTTCTACTACTTCCACTCCCCTCATTTCCCCTCACTTCCCATACTTCCCCTACTCTCATTTTCCTTCACTTCCCATCACTACCTATCTTCCCCACCCACCATTTACCCTACTTTCCCTCCCTACATTCAGCCTCACTTACCCCTCTTCCAATACTTCTCCTCCCCACCCTTATCTGACTTTCCCTCACCTCACTACCCCTTCTTCTTCTCCTCTCACTTTCCCTACTTCTTCTCTTCTAATTTCTCCTCACATTCTCTACTTCCCCTCCCTCGTTTCCCCTCACTTCCCCCACTTGCCTCCCGGAAAAAAGTACAACGCGACGGTCAGGAATAGTCAGGAAAAATGATAAATTGGACAGGAAAAAAAAGGAAAAGTTAGGGAATTTTTAAAATTAGGTTTTGTGGTCGCCCTGTAATGTTTCTTAAGAAATTATGTGACTAGAGGGTATAATGCAATTTTCCAAAATGTAGTTGAAAATGTATGTGATAGGAGATGGCAGTACTGTCTTCCACGACGGCCTGTGCGGCAATTACATCGCACACAACGTCCTCGAGTAACGTTAATAGCACTGGACTACCTGGAGGAACTTCTACTGAAAGTCATGGTTCATCTTTTGCCGATAAAATTCACGGACTCACAGAAAAACTTCAAGCCCTTGGGCATCACAGAACAGACAGCGAAGCTTCTGCAAGAGCGCGAACAGGTAAATTTCAATTAAAATTTAATCAACAAAACAGCACTTCTCCTCTTTCAAGTTTTGAACAATTTGTTCATTAGAAGTTAATCAACTTCTTCCTCCTACGCTCTCCCCTCTGCTCGCTTCCTAACCTAACACTCTGCTTCCCCTGCTTCACTTCCCGTGCTCACCATAATTTCTAATTATTTTCTCTACTTCCCCTTCCTCCATTTTCCCTTACTTCTCCTACTCCTACTCTCATTAGTCCCTCTCACTTCCCCTACTCCCCTTCCACGCAATTCCCCTATTTTCCCTCCACTCATTTCACCTCTACGCACTTTCCACACTTTCCTTTCCCAATTTCCCTTCAATTTCCCTCCACTTACTTCCCCTACTTCCACTCCCAGTATTTCCGCTCACTTCCTCTCTCCTTATTTCCATTACTTCTCGTACTTTCCGTCTTCTTATTTCTCCTACTTTTGCTCTCCTCACTTCTCCCATAATTTTTCTCAGTTTCTCTCTTTGGAAAAAAGTACGACGGATGGACGGAAACCTGACTGAAAATATATATAAGAGTCAGATCTACGAAACCCTAAAAAGCACCATTTTTGTCCAAAAAACGACCGACAGTACAATTCTAAATGGATTATGATTTTTTTATTAAGATTACATGAAGCAATATAATAACTAACTATGATCAATGTGCAGTGAGCTACAATGAGAAAAATTTGTTTATATTGTTATAAACAAACTAATGAGCAAAAGTCATTTTTTCGTGCTTCGAAATGAATAGCTATTTTACATCCACAGATTTTGTATGAATGACAGATATTAATATACGAGCGCTTATAATTAATAATTGGTATCTGCAGATGACCAATTATTTACACCATTTTTTCCAAACAAATGCAAATTTTATTTATTTTTTCATGAATAGGTTTCTTTTTCTTGCAGAATCAACTGGAAATATCTTTCCAAAGACTCCTTGCTGTCATATTTTTCCTGAAGAATTAAGAAAAATACAAATTAATTCAAAGGAATGCTGGATAAATTAACAAGAATTCAGGGTAAATTTCAAATAATTTCAAGTGAATTGAAAAAAAAAAATTATCCTAAGGCGGATAGTTGTAGTTGTCAATTGTTTGCATCGGTTTTATTCGAATCCAGATAAAAATTATTTCCGTGATTTAACTTAATATAAAAAATGTAATTTACAAACTGAAAACTATAATTTTTAACTCTTTGAATTAAGTAAAGTTTTATTCACATTTTTTTAAAAGAGAGTTTTTATAATTTACTCTAACTCTATATAAAGAGACCTTTTAATAAAATAAATTCATAAAATGTCAAGTTTATCAGGCTGGTGCAGAAAGCTGTAAATGTGAAGGTTTTTCCATCGTAGTAATTCTGCTTTGATAGCGAATGGAAGCGGAGACAATTAAAAAAAATACGAGAGAAAACACCGATTGTGGTTGGATAAAAAAGATTTCCTTTCGAACTCATAAAGCTACTAGTCGACCCTGGACATTTCACCATCCAGATTATACAATGCAGCAATAAAATCATATATACCAATATTATCTATATTGAGGCTGTATACATTTAGATTATTATTCACTTGGTATGAATATTCAATTTTATTCATTGACTTGTGAATCCGGCTTTTAGTATCTATATCACTTTCCTATATCTACATTATTGAGCTCCTTGTGCATCGGTGAAACTCAAAAAGTTGAAATTTCTCATTTAAAATTTCTTTACGACCCTAAAGTTTGCCATAGATTTAAAACTTTTGTAATTAATTATAAACAAACTAAGCCTTTGATGAAAAAACCAAGAAAACACTTTCAATTCGTCTCCGAAATATCTAGTTGCGCCTCTTTTGTTTTTTTTTCTTCAATCTATTTTTCAAACAATTATATTATTTTTAATGGTATGCAATTGTTATAAACTGCAGTTGTTTAAAAATTTGGTTTAGAAAAAACAAAAAAAAGACGCATCTAGATATATTCGAGACGAATCCAAAGGTTTTTTGGTTTTTTGATCGAACGCTTAGTTTCTTTATAATTAATTACCAAAGTTTGAAACCCATATCTATGGCAAACTTCAGGTTCGTTGTTTTTTAGAGAAAATTAGGCAATATGTATTTTTCGGATTGAAGAAAAAAAAATTGTCGACGAAGTTACGAGTATTTGAATTCTGACGTCCATTGTTTTTAAATAAACAATTTTTTTAGAGGAGAATTTTTTTTTTTAAGTTTTAACATAAAGAAAAGTTCTCTCAAAAATTCCTTTTGCTCTGTTGTGACATCTTGCTTCGTTTAAGAGAAATATTAAAAAATTCCATTTTCAGCAAAGAGAAAACTCTCCCGACCTCAAAAATGGTTTAGGTCGCATCAACATGATTTTTCTCTAATAATTTCCCCTAAACCACCTTCCCTAATTTCCCCTCACTTCCACAACCTCTTCTCTCCCTTCTTCCCATCCCATAATTTCCTTTACTTTCCCTACCCTCATTTTCCACCATTTTCCTTACAACCCGAACCCTCATTTCCTCTCACTTCCCCTATTTCTTCTCCTCTCCTTTCCCCTACTTTACTTAATACCACTCCCCTATTTTCCCCTATTTTCTCCTGCAGCCCTTACTTTCCCTCTCCCATTTCCCATCACTTCCCCTACTTCCTCTTCCCTCATTTCCTCTACTTTCCCTCCACTCATTCTTCCTTACTTTCCCTACTTACCCTCCTCTCATTTCCACCTTACTTCCCCTACTCCCTCTTCATTACTTCTAACTTCCCCTACTTTACCTCCAATCATTTCCCTTACTTCACGTTATTCCATTCCCCTTACTTCCCCTACTCCCCCTTTATTTCTCCTCACTTCCCCTACTTCCTCTCCCCTCATTGCTACTACTTCACTTCTCCCCCACCCCTCATTTCCCCTACTTTCCTTCCCTCAATTCCTCTTATTTTCCCCAACTTCCCTTCACTTCCCTTCCTGAAAAAAATTACGACGATACTACGAAATCCTAAAAAGTAATGGTAATTCTGGTAGGTCGGGTAGTGAGTAACTAAACTGTATTTAATAAGACGTGGCTGAAAATATTTGAACAAATTACGTAAAATAGGTGGGGAGTTCCAAAATTTTTTTTTACTACTTGTTACATGGGTTAGAAGTGGGATAACAATTTAAAAAAATTATTTACATAATTTATAGATGGCCCCTAATATATTATCTTTCTCTGAAAAATAGGTGTGTCACGGAAATCTCGAGAACACTGTTGTCGCTCTCCCTCATTGCCGATTTTATTATTACATTTCTAGTTGAAAACAAATAATTTTTTACCAAGAAAAAGGAAATTTTTAACAAAATAGTGAAATTTCCAAGCAAACTGATGAATTTTTTTGTTAAAAAAAAATTAATTCTCAACAAGAATATAATAGTTGATGTTTCCACCAAAAAATATTTTAATTTTTTATCAAAAACTGTTGAATTTAACAAAAAAATACGAATTGTCAACAAAAGAGTTACATTTTCAACCAAACAAGATTTTTCAATGAATAAAGAAAAAAGTTTCATCCAAAATGTTGAGTTTTCAAGCCATTGTGACGAATTTTTGAAAAAAAAGAGTTGAATTTGCAATACAAAAATATGCATTTTCTACCAAATTAATTTTATTGTTGACTAAAAAAGACGAGTTTTCAACCAAATAAGTGAATTTTGAACAGAAAACGACCAATTCTCTAGCAAAAATGGAATACCTACATTTTTAATTGAAAAACACTAATTTTCAACAACAAAGAACTAAATTTCAAAAAAAAAAAATAATAATTTTTACCAAATTAGTTACATTTTTAACCAAATAAATGAACTTTTAACTGAAATGATGCATCTTCATTGCAAAAAAAATTAACCAAATAATTGAATTTGCAGAAGATGAACTTTCTACCAAAGAAAGACAAATTTTCAACAAAATAGAGGAATTTTCAACTAAAAAAGATCAATTTTCAACAAAAAATAGAATAGTTCAATTTTTAGTTAGAGAAATAGGTTTTCAACCAAATAAAATAAATGTTTAACGAAATAGTTAAATTCTCAACTAAAAAGATTGAATGTCTTTAAAAAAAATTTTCGAGGAAAAATGGAATAGTTAAATTTTTTGTTAAGAAAATTAATTTAAAAAAAAGTAATTTTCAACCAAAGTAATGAAATTTTAAACAAAACGAATAATTTTTTACCGAAAAGGAATAATTTTTAACAAAATGCATACAATTTTAACAAAGTATTTTTATTGTTAATGGAATTTTAAACCTAATAGTTGAATTTTCAACCGAAAAGGTTCATTATTTTAAATTAAATAAAAATTCAATAAAAAATTCAGTTAAATTTTTAGTTAAAAAAATTAATTTTCAAATAAAGAAATTAATTTTCAACCAATAAGATTAATTTTTTTCCAAAAAAATAATAATTTTTAATAAAATACATGAATTTTCAACAAAATATTTTAATTTATAATGAAATTTTCAACCTAATAGTTGAATTTTCAACCAAAAAGGTGAATTAGTCACTAAGATGATTAGTATTTTGCAAAAAAGACAAAGTTTCAACGAAATACAGAAATTTTCAAACAACTAGTTGAAGTTTCAAGTGGAGAAGATTGATGTTCAACCAAACATGAAATAGTTAATTTTTCAGTTCAAAAAATTGATTAAAAAACAAATTTCAAGTCGAAAAAAATAATTTAGAACCAAAAAGATTAATTTTTAACAAAATACTTAAAGTTGTAACCAAAACAGTGAATTAGTCACCAAGCAGATTATTTTTCTGCCACAAAAGACAAAGTTTCAACCAAATACGGAAATTTTTAACAAACTGTTGTATCTTCATCTTTTTATTATTATTATTATTATTATACCATTAAGCCATTTCCCTTTCGGGGTAGGCGTGACTTGCTCGGTTGGAAAATAGTATTGGGTATATGGGTGTATTGGTGTAGAGTATATAGGTATGAGTTAGATAGGTATATAGGTGTAAAGTAGATAGGTATACAGGTGTTAGGTATATATGTTTTAGATTGATCTGGAGATAAATTCAACCAAGCATGAAATAATTAAATTTTCAATAAAAAAAATAATTTAAAAAAATTGTCAACAAAATAGTTAAATTTTGAACGAAGAAAAAAAGATTTTTCATCTAAAATAATGAATCATCAATTGAAAAACTGAATCCTTAACAAAGTAGTTCCACTTTCAACTAAGCAGAAAGTCAAATTTACAGTATGATTCGAGCAAGACCTGATTTAAATACCATGTATATTCCATATTTTTCTGTTTTACTTTTTATGTGGTATTCATCTTGAAAAATATGAAAAATCTTTAAAGTGTAAAGTTTTGAAGCGACGCTTAAATTATTAATAGAACTAGCAAAAAAATAGTTTTTACTAAATTTTACCATGAACATTAAGGTCTCATTTTTCTTACTCTTGAACTATGAAAATAAAATTTTGATATAAAAACAAAATAATGTAATACATTTATGTGACCACTATGTCCAGAAAACGCGGCAAATTGAATCTTATAGAAAATTCGAATCAAATTCAAATACACTCATCTCCCGATGCAGTGGCCTTAATCCTCAATCGGGGGAATCAAAACGTAATCAGGTTTGGACGCATGATGCAACTAGATGCAACTAATGCTTTGGAAGTGTGGCATTCATGCTGTTTTTCACGCTTGAGTGAGCACGGCCTCTCCCTCGGTCTCGCAGTTCTCCTCATCACGAGACTGTTGAGGACATCATTTCTCGGAATATCATAAACGGGGGGTCTTTTATCGGGAGTTGAGTGTAGTTGAATTCAATTCTACCTTGGTGGCCGTACTGAAATTACGTAGCGGATTATAGGCCCTCTCTGAGACCCCCCCCCCCCCCCCCCCCGGAAAAAACTGTAACAAAAAATTTTCTACCCCCCCCCCATTCTTTCTGTACGTAATTTTTAGTTTGTAAACATGTTTTACTAGTTGTTGCCATCATTAACATTCAAATACGAGCATTCTATATTTATCAATCAAACAACATGAAATTTATACAAAAAAAAAAGTTTTTTTAAAACCAACAAGACGAATTATAAAAAAATAAAGATTTTTCACTAAAAAAAGAAAATTTTACCTAAATTGTTGAACCTTCAAGCCAAAAGACGAATTTTCTCTACAAAAATTGAATTTACAAACAAAAAATATGACTTCAGGAAAAAATTATTTTTCCACGAAACTGATGCATTTTTACCCAACAAAAATGAAATTTTAAACTAAGAACATTATTTTTTTTTACCAAAAAAGGAGAATTTTCAACTAAAAAAGATCAATCTTAAAAAAATGGAAAAATTTCATTTTCAGTTGAAAAATTAATTTTGTATGTATACCATTAAGCCATTTCCCTTTCAGGGTAGATGTGACACTACCAGATTCGGGTAGTGTTTCTAGGTGGATAGTTTTCTTGTAGTTATAAATAACTACAAATTTGGGCTCACCACACCCATAAAAAAAATAATTTTAAACCAAAAAAAAAGTCTTTTCCACTAAACAGTTGAATTTTTAACCAAAGATATAAGCCTTCAACCAAAAAAATAAATTTTTAACAATGTAGTTTAACTTTTACCCAAGTAGTTGAATTTTCAATTTAAAAAGATTAATTTTCAACAAGATAGTTAAACTTTCAAGAAAAGAGATGCATTTCCAACTAAAAATATAACTCTTTGAAAAAAAATGATTTCTTAACAAAATGATTCAACCAAATCTTTCAAATAAAATATTTGAATACTCAAGCAAGAAAGAATAATTTTTAACCAAAAAGTTGCATTTTCATTTAAAAGAAAGTAATTTCTACCAAAGCGGATGAATTTATAAATCAAAAAGATAAATTAAAAAAAAAATAGCTGAATTTTCTGTTACAAAAGTATTTGGCATTTTACGATCAAAATATGCATTTTTAACCAAGAAATAAGTTTCTATGAAAAAAATTGAATTTTCAATCCAAAAAGACGAATTTTTACCCAAAAAGGATGACTTCTTAACAAAATTGTTGAATTCTCTACCCAATAGTTGCATTTTTATCCAAAAAGATTAAATTTCTCTTAAAACAGATGAATTTTTATTTAAAGAGAAAACAAAATTTCGAAAAATAATTGAATTTTCATCCAGAAAAGATTCCATAGTTGACGTTTCAAGATCAAAATATTAATTTTTTAACAAAAATAAGTTTCTACGAACAAAATTTAATTTTTCATCCAAAAGGACGAATTTTTTCAACCAGAAGGGATGAATTTTCAACGAAATAGTTGAATTCTCTACCAAATAGTTGAATTTTGATCCAAGAAAGATGAAATTTCTCTTAAAACAGATGAATTTTTAATTTGAAAAAAAAAAAAAAATTTCAAAAAAATAGCTGAATTTTCATCCAGAAAAGATTTCAGTTGTGTTTTCAACACCAAAATATTAAATTCAACCAAAAATTAAATTTTCTATAAAATAGTTGAATTTTCAACAAAACAGCAGAATTTTCAACCAAAAAGTATGTCTTTTCAACAGAATTGCTGAATTTTAAATCAAACAGTTGCATTTTTATCCAAGAAAGATGTAATTTCTGCTACAGCAGGTGAATTTTGAAATCAGAAGAACAAATTTTCAAAAAAGAGTTGAATTTTCAGTCGAACAGTTGCATTTTTATTCACGAAGGATGAAATATTTTTTTAAGAACAGATACATTTTTTTTAAAACTTCAAAAAAATAGTTAAATTTTCATCCAAAGAAGATTCGAGTTCACTTTCCAACACCAAAATAAGAATTGCAAACTATAAGTTAATTTTCTGCTAAATAGTCGAATTTTTAACCAAAACAACTTTTTAACAAGGTCGTTAAATTTTCAACCAAACAGTTGCATTAACCAAGAAAAATGAAAGTTCTACTAAAAAAAGATGAAGTTTTAAATTAAAAAGACAAATTTTCAGACCAAATATTTTTGATCCAAAGAAGATCTCAGTTGACTTATCAGCAAAAAAATATGAATTTTAAACAAAAGGTTAATATTATACGAAAATTGTCAAATTTTAACCCGAAAAGACGAATTTTTAACAAAACAGTTGAATTTGCAAAAAAAAATGATGTCTTTTTAAGAAAATTGTTAAATTTTCAACCAAATAATAAAATGTATAACTGAAAAGATAATCTT
>CAKNYM010052425.1:4837-56336 GCA_932195095.1 Andricus curvator
AGCCTTCAGAGTTGGCTCAAAATTTAGCTACTTCCAATTACGGATTGCCTTCCAATTTTGGTACGTCCAATTTTTGATCACCTAAATTTTGAATTGACTTCATATTATAATGCTTCCAATTTCAGATTGTTTTAGTTCTGGATTGCATCCAAAGTTTCCTTTAAACGCTGCTCTCAATTTTAGATTGCTTTAATTCTGAATTCCCTTTAGGTTTTGATGTTTCCAATTTTAAATTGCGTTAATTCTGGATTCCCTCCAAATTTTGATGTTTCGAGTTTTAGATTGTATTAATTTCAAACTGCCTTTGAATTTGGACACTTGTACAATTATGGACTGCCTCAATTCTAATTTATCTTTAAATTATGATGCTTCCAATTTCTGATCATTTTAGTTTTGTAGAAAGGGAACTGACTAAAATATCAATTCTCCTGGAATGAATGGAATTAATGAAATTAATTTGTGTGCAATGGAAAATTAACTTTATTTTTTCAGCAAAATTTCCAGTTTTCTAACCTAATATTTTAAAGTATTAAAAATGAGCTTCAATGTTTGTTTAAGCTATTATACTTTAGTTTATAAATTATCAAAATTCCTGTTTATTTATAGCAGGCTTCACAGTCTTTCCCCTTTTTCTATTTCTGGTTGAAAGTTCATTCTTTTCGGTTGGATGTCTACTATTAAATTTTTGGTTAAGAATTTATCTTTTTTGCTTCAAAATTTTATTATTTGGTTGAAAATTCAACGATTATGTAAAAAAGTCATCCTTTTTGGTTAAAAATTCGTCTTTTTATTTTGAAAATTCAACTATTTTGTAGAAAATTCAACTTTTTCTAAAAAATTCGTTTTCTTTTAAATTGAAAATTAATTTTCGTAAATGAAAGTTTTACCATTTTTTTTAGTTCAAAAATTCAATTATTTCGTTAAAAATTGCTAACTGGTAAGTATTTGGTTGGAAATTTATTTGTTTTAGTTGAGGACTTATGCTTTTTGTTAAAAATTCGTGTTTTTTCGTTTTTGGATAAATTTAACTATTTTTTATTTAAAATGGAAATCTCTTTTACGTTTGAAATATCAAGTATTATACGTTTTTTAATGAAAATTCATGCTTTTAGAATGAAAATTTAAGACCTTGCAACTTCTTGGTTGAGTTTCTCAAAAATTCATTTTTGGGTTAAAGTTTCATATTTTTAGTTGAAAATTCATCTTTTTTGATTAAAATTAAACTACTTTGTTACAAACAAAATTTTCGTTGAAAGTTTTTTTTTTTTAATTGAAGATTTATTCATTTAGTAGAAAATTTAACTGTTTGGTTGAAAGTTAACTTTTCTGTTGAAAATTCAACTTTTCGTTTAACAGTTTTTTTCATTATTGACAGAGAAATATTTTTTGGTTGAAAATTTAACTTTTGCTGAAAAAGAATCTGTTTTGGTCGAGAATTCAACTATTTTGTTGAAAATTCGTCTTCTTTAGTTTAAGTCAACTACTTTCTATTTAAAATGAAAATCTCTTTTTTTTGTGAAAATATCAAAGTTGAACTACTTTGTTACTTCAAAAGAAACAGTAAGATTTGATCAAACCCCACTCACCCCAAAATCGTCTTATGTTATTTTTGGATGACCCCTAAATAAATTCACGAAAAAAAGTTAGTCGAGAAAAATTACCTTAGATGGGGGGGGGGGTCAAAATTTACGAACCCTAACAAAGGAGGGTACGTAGTTCAAAATCTTAGAAAAAAAATTTAGGTAATTTGTGAATATTTGTTGAGTTATATTATTATACTATCAGGCCAAATTCCTTTGAGGGTAGCGTGACTAACTCGGTTCTAGCCTCGTTATACCCCTCGGTTATAGATTTTTAGATTAACCTAGAATTTCCGTATTGTTCATTTAAGTAAGACGTTCCTTCTGCAATATTGCTCCTACCCAGGTCGCTGATCAATCTCTCTAGCAAGCACCCCAGGCGAAGAGCTTATCAAAGTCATCATGTAAAGCTCTCCACGCGGGCTCATTAGTATCCAAGGTCTCAAGTTATTTAATACTTATATACCAGTTACATAACATTTATATAACGGTTATGTGTCCATTATGTAACAGTTAGACACCAGTTACATGAAATTTCCCCATCAGGAAATATATTTTACCTGAAATTTATTTTGTTTGTATTAAGGAACAATAGATTTGGCAAAAAATTCCGTTCTCATTAAATATCGGTAATTTTCCAACTGTGATAGATAAATAGAAAATAGATTTGAAAAGTAAATGACTGCAAGGTAGTTGAGGTCTTTGAAAGTAAATAAATGATTCGAAAATAAATCAATTATTTAAAAGAATCGAAAAAGTAACTGCCCAGTTAAGGACTATTACCATAATTTGAAACCCTCGGAAAGTTCAAATGTGAATGAAGGAGAAAGAGGGAAAGAGAAAAAAAACGTAATAATAGAAGAAAGAGAGAGAGAGGCCCTCTTTTAAATTCCCCTCTATTAGGCGATTAGAGACCCTTCGCCTTCAAATACACACCTGCGTTTCGTTTATACCTGGACACGCGATACGTTCGTGACACTTGGCACCAGACACGTGCGACTCTGGAAATTCCAAAACCACTTGACTTGGGTAAAATACCACTTTTTGTTTGTTTTTAATCTCACGCCCTGGTGGAAAAACTGTACAAAAAAGTACAAAAAAACTAAAACCATTTTTACAGGAATCTACAAATAAATGTAATAAATTACAGGAAAGTACAACTTTTTTCCATTATTGGGACCAATTTTGTACTTTTTTTTGTTCGTTTGTATATTGCTGCATTTTATTGTAGTTTTAATTTCCTACAAGAATTTACAAAAAAGTACAACTGCAAGAATTTACAACTATTAGAATCTACAGAAATTTACAGGCTTTGCAGTCAAAAAGTTGTTCTTTTTCGACCTAGGATCACGGAGAAAAATGGATGGTCAAAGTTAGAGAGTCAAAATTTAGAGTGAGTACCTTCTTCTAAATGGCCTGTCATGATTTTTTCGAAATAGAGAGACTATCATTTTATGTCCAGGCTGACTGTTATAAGATCAGACTCACTAATCAGGATAATCAAGGTATCCGTCCGAGATGGTCAATACGATCATCTTGTTTTCACTCATTTCAACGGAGGAGCAGACGACCCCTCGCGGAGGGCCAGTATTTGCGCGTCAATCTACAAGGTAATACAAAAAGTAGAGGATTTTACATTTTTTTAACAAAACAGTTGATATTTACACCAAGAGGATGATTTTTTACCAAAATTGTTGAATTTTTAACCAATAATAGAATTTTGAAACAAAAAAGTAGAATTCTTAACTAAAAATTTAATACTAGACTTTCCAACCGTAAAGAATGAACTTTCAACCAAAAATAGAAGAGGGAAAAGATTGTGAAGATGACTTTTCTAGTATAAAAGAGGAATTTTCAATCCAAAAGAATAAATTTTCAACAAAACAGTTGAATTTTGCACCAAAAAAGATGATTTTAACAAGATAATGGGATTTTCAACAAAATGATTAAACTTTCAACAAAATAGTTGATTTTTTCAATTAGCTGAATTTTTATGCCACAGAGATGAATTTTTCAACAAAATACAAGAATTGCCAACTAATAATTAATTAATTATTAATAATTAAAGACCAGAATCTTAAACTTGTAACATTTTTAACCTGGAATCTTTTATAAATGGAATAAAACAATTTCAAATTAAAATTGAGAAATTTCACATTTATTCTGCTTGTCATTTATTTAAAGTTATAGAAATTCCCTCACTCTTGCAACATTTTTTTTCTAAATCCCTAAATTTTCCCCGACCAATAAAATTCGCTGAGTTTTTTTAAAATTGTTCTTGTATAGGTTCCTTTTTCACTCACCAGATTTCTTTGGGGCGTAAAGTTAAATTCATATTAAATTACTGCGAGTTCTTTGTTTCATTTGCGAATTTCCAAAAATTACGTACATTAATGAAGGGCCCCCCCCCCCCCACTCTTCCGCAACAAATCGTAACATAATTTAGAACGTAATTATGTACCGATTTTAGATTTTCTTTTTCGAAAAATTCAGAACTAAATTTTTCAGAAAATGGTAAGAGTAGATTTTTTATTTTTTTGTTTATTTAATTGTTATGTTAATGCAAACAGCGAAAAACATGTCGATTTTTTTAATTTCATTTTTTATCTCCTAGGCAAAATTTTTCTTAAACTTCTCGTCCCTTATATTTAATGCACAGGTGTATGAGAAAGACAAAAAAATTGTTAAATTGCAAAGTTAATTGTTATAAACAAATTGTATTAACAAATGATCGACATTAGGGGTTATTCGTCTTCAAAGTATATTTCTGCTCTGAAATCGCTTGCCTTCATCGTTAAGATGATATGTGGCCATTGAAATTTAATATTGAATGTTATTTGTTTATTTTATAAACAAATTATATAAACAAATGCACATTTTGGGCGTTTTTAGGCGAAAAGAAACCGTTTTTTTTTCGAAATTGTTGCAATTATATTGCCAATGATGTTTTCTGAAAAAATGTTTGCCACTCATCAATATTTTTTTATTTTATAAACAAATTATATAAACAAATGCAAATTTTGGGCGTTTTGAGGCGAAAAGAAACCGTTTTTTCTTTCGACCTTCTTGCAATCATATTTCCAATGATGTTTCTTCAAGAATGTTTTGCCACTCATCAATATTTGTTCATTTTATAAACAAATTCGCATTTTAGGAGTTTTTGAGCGAAAAGAATTCGTTTTTTCCTCTGACCTTGCTGAAATTATATTTTCAATGATGGTTTCTAAAAAAAATTGATATGCATTAATATTTTCTTATTTTATAAACAAATTATACAAAAAATGAACATTTTAGGCGTTTACCTAATTTGTTTTTAAAATAAACAAATAGTGAGGCATGACAATATTTCGTCTAGACAATTCATTGTCAATATGGTGTAAACAATAATAAAAGAAAAACGATTTCTTTCTGCCTATAAATATCTGCAATGTACATTTATTTATATAATTTATTTATAAAATAAACGATTAGCGGTGCTTGGCAACATTTTTCGATAGAACATCATTGGCAATATAATTTCAGCAAGGTCAGCAATTTCAGCAAAGTAAACAAATATTGATGGGTGGTAACGAAATTTTCAGAAATCATTATTGGCAATATAATATTAGAAAGGTCAGAAGAAAAAACGGTTATTTTCGCTAAAAATCGCCCAAAATGTGCATTTGTTTATATAATTTGTTTATAAAATGAACAAATATTGATGAACGGTAAAAATTTGTTCACAAAACATCATTAGCAATATAATATCAGCAAGGTCAGAAGAAAAAACGACTTCTTTTCGCTTACAAACGCTGAAAATGTACATTTGTTTATATAATTTGTTTATAACGTAAACAAATATTGTAAGTGGCAATACAATTTTCATAAAACATTATTGGCAATATAATGTTTGCAAGGTCAGATGAGAAAACGGTTTATTTTCGCTTAAAATCGGCCAAAATGTGCATTTGTTTATATACTTTGTTCATAAAATAAACAAATATTGATGTGTTGCAAAAATTTTCTTAGAAAACATCATTTGCATAATAATTTCAGCAAGGTAAGAAGATAAAACGATTACTTTTCGCCTAAAAACGCCCAAAATGTGCATTTGTTTGTATAATTTGTTTATAAAATAAAAAAATATTGATGGGTGGCAAAATTTTGTTCAGAAATCATCATTGGCAATATAATTGTAACAAGTTCGAAAGAAAAAACGGTTTCTTTTCGCCTAAAAACGCCCAAAATGTGCATTTGTTTATATAATTTTTTCATAAAATAAACAAATAACATTCAATATTGAATTTCAATGGCCACGTATCATCTTAACGATGAAGGCAAGCGATTTCATAGTAGAAATATACTTTGAAGACGAATAACCCCTAATATCGAATTATCGATAATTCGTTAATACAATTTGTTTATAACAATTAACTTTGCAAGTTAACAATTTTTTTATCTTTCTCATGCCCCTGTGCAATAAAAACAAGGGACGAGAAATATAAGAAAAATTTTGTCTAGAAGATAAAAAATGAAATTGAAAAAATCGACATTTTTTTCGCTGTTTGCATTAACATAACAATTAAATAAACAAAAAAATGAAAAATCTACTCTCACCATTTTCTGAAAAATTTCATTCTGAATTAAAAAAAAAAAATCTAAAATCGGTGCATAATTACGTTCTAAATGTTATTTTGAACCTCGTTTTCCAATTTCACCCCACTGTGCTACGTCACAAATCGTCACAAAAAGTGTTTACCCCCCCCCACCCAGGGCAGAGGGACGGAGTTTTTGAATGGCTCCACAAACGTAAACAAATATTCCATGGAAATATAAATATTAAAAAACAGAGTTTTTTTCCTAATTGGACAGAATAAAAATAAAAAATGATATAAACTGAAATGGTAGAAAATTTAACACTTGCTGTGGTTAGTCATTTCATGAGTGTTTTGAGGACATGGTTCGGTTGAGCGCGTGAAGTTTCGCGCAGCAGGTCGTGACCGGAAGAGGCGTTCGAACCGGAAGCGGGCGATTTTGCGATCCTCTCTCTTTGTTGCTTTTAACGGTATCGCTCGATCAAAAGGAACGCTCGAATCTCGCACATGACCGCATCGCGTTTTCACTTTGCAATTAAAATAATACATGAAATACACCTTCCCAAATATATTTTGAATTCCAAATATCACTAACATGAAAATGAAAAAAATATACGAATAAAAATAAAAAATACTTTGAGTAGGATCTAGAATGAGAAAGTAAGGGGCTGTGCATAAATTAGGTAAATTTTTTTTCTACCATTTTTAATCACGTACCCCCCCCCCCCTTGCTAGGGTTTGTAAGGTTTTTGCCAACTAAATTTGATAAAATCTTACTGTTTTTTATTAATCAACAAATTAGATGAATTTTCAACCAAAAAAGATGAATTCTGAATGAAAAAATGTAGAAGTTGATATTTTTATCAAGAAAAGATTTTCGTTTTAAATTAACAACAGTGGAATTGAACCAAAAAACAGGACTTTTTAACAAAATAGTTAAATCCTCAATCAGAATAGTTTTTCATATAGAAAAAAGTTTGATGCAAAATATTAAAATTTCAAGCGAAAAAACGAGCTTTCTACAAAAACAGTAAATTTTCAACTAAATACGTAGAAGTTTTAACCAAAAAGATGAATTTTCAACCAAGAAGATTAATTTTCTACCAAAAAAGACGAACCTTAAAAAATTAACAGAAATTTTCTACCGAAAAATTGAATTTTTAATCTAAAAAAGATCAATTTTTGACCAAAAATGAAATATTTTAATTTTCATTTGAAGAAATTAATTTTCAATTGAAAAAAACTAATTGTCTACAAAACAGTTGAATTTTCTATCAAAATGTTGAAATTTCAAGCCAAAAGGACCAACTTTCTATCAAACAGTTGAATTTTCCAGTCAAAAATATGAATTTTTTAACAATAAAGTTAATTTTTAACCCAGAAGGTTAATTTTATACCAAAGAAGAAGAATTTTACACAAATTACATACATTTTGAACCAAATAGTTTTGAAATAACAAAGATTAATTTTTAACCGAAAGTTAATTATCTTAATGTTTATTTAAAAAAAAAATAATTTTCAATTTAAAAAACTAATTTTCTACAAAACAGTTGAATTTTCTTTCAAAATATTGAATTTTCAAGCCAAAAAGACAAACTTTCTATGAAATAGTTGAATTTTCCAGTCAAAAATATGAAGTTTTAACAAGAAAGTTAATTTTTCATTTTATACCAAATTTTATACCAAAAAAGAAGAATTTTCCACAAATTACATAAATTTTAAACCAAATAGTTGAATTTTTAAACTAAAAAAGATTAACTTTTAACCGAAAATTAATTATCTTAATGTTTATTTGAAAAAATTTAATTTTTGATTAAAAAAAAAATAATTTTCTATAAAACAGTTGAATATTCTATTAAAATGTTGAATTTCCAAGCCAAAAAGACCAGCATTCTATTTAACAGTTGAATTTCCCAGTCAAAAATATGAATTTTTAACAAGAAAGATAATTTTTAACCAAGAAGGTTAATTATTCCCAAAAAAGAAGAATTTTCCACAAATTACATACATTTTCAACAAAATAGTTGCATTTACAAAAAAAATGTAATGTTTTCTCAACCAAAAATTAATTATCTTAATGTTTATTTGAAAAAATTTAATTTTGAATTTAAAAAATTAATTTTCTACAAAACAGTTGAATTTTCTATCAAAATGTTGAACTTTCAAGCCAAAAAGACCAGCTTTCTATGAAACAGTTGAATTTTCCAATCAAAAATATGAATTTTTAACAAGAAAGTTAATTTTTAACCAAGAAGATTAATTTTATAACAAACAAGACGAATTTTCCACAAATTACATAATTTTTCAACGAAATAGTTGAATTTTTAAACTAAAAAAGATCAATTCTTAACCGAAAATGGAATAGTTAAATTTTCATTTAAAAAAATTATTTTCAATCAAAAGAACAAATTTGCTACCAAAAAGTTTAATTTTCTACCAAATTGTTGAATTTTCTACCAAAATGTTCAATTTCCAAGGCAAAAAGACAAATTCTCTAGGAAAAAGTTGAAATTTTCACCCAAAAATATAAATTTTTAACAAGAAAGTTAATTTTTAACCAAGAAGGTTAATTTTATACCAAAAAAGAAGAATTTTCCACAAATTACATACATTGTCAATCAAACAGTTGAATTTTTAAACTAAAAAAGATCAATTTTTAACCAAAAATTAATTATCTTAATGTTTAGTTAAAAAAATTTAATTTCCAATTTATAAACTAATTTTCTATAAAACAGTTGAATTTTCTATCAAAATGTTGAATTTTCAAGCCAAAAAGACCAACTTTCTATGAAACAGTTGAATTTTTCAGTCAAAAATATGAATTTTTAACAAGAAAGTTGATTTTTAACCAAGAAGATTAATTTTATACCAAAAAAGAAGAATTTTCCACAAATTACATAAATTTTAAACCAAATAGTTGAATTTTTTAACTTAAAAACACCAATTTTTGACCGAAAGTTTGTTATCTTAATGTTTATGTGAAAAAATTTAATTTTCAATTTAAAAAAATTAATGTTCCACAAAACAGTTGAATTTTCTATCAAAATGTTGAATTTTCAAGCCAAAAAGACCAACTTTCTATGAAACAGTTGAATTTTCCAGTCAAAAATACGAATCTGTAACAAGAAAGTTAATTTTTAACCAAGAAGATTAATTTTATACCAAAAAAGAAGAATTTTCCACAAATTACATAATTTCTCGACGAAATAGTTGAATTTTTAAACTAAAAAAGACCAATTTTTAACCGAAAATTAATTATCCTAATGTTTATTTGAAAAAATTTAATTTTCAATTTTAAAAGATTAATTTTCCACAAAACAGTTGAATTTTCTATCAAAATGTTGAATTTTCAAGCCAAAAAGGCCAACTTTCTATGAAACAGTTGAATTTTCCAATCAAAAATATGAATTTTTAACAAGAAAGTTAATTGTTAACCAAGAAGGTCAATTTTATACCAAAAAAGAAGAATTTTCCACAAAATACATGAATTTTAAACCAAATAGTTGAATTTTTAAACTAAAAAAGACCAATTTTTAACCAAAAATTAATTATCTTAATGTTTATTTGAAAAAAATTAATTTTTAATTCAAAGAAACAAATTTTCTACAAAACAGTTGAATTTTCTATCAAAATGTTGAATTTTCAAGCCAAAAAGACCAACTTTCTATCAAACAGTTGAATTTTCCAGTCAAAAATACGAATTTTTAACAAGAATGTTAATTTTTAACCAAGAAGATTAATTTTATACCAAAAAAGAAGAATTTTCCACAAATTACATAAATTTTCAACAAAATAGTTAAACTTTTATACCAAAAAATATAAATTTATAACCAAAAATGCGAATGTTAAATTTTCATTTTTAAAAATCAATTTTCAATTAAAAAAAAAGATTTTCTATAAAAAAGTTGAATTTTATGCACAAAAAATTAATTTTCTACCAAATTATTGAATCTGTTACTAAAATGTTGAATTTTCAAGACAAAAGAACAAATTTTCTACGAAACAGTGGATTTTGCCGCCCAAAAATATGAATTTTTAACAAAAAAGTTCATTTTCTACCAAATTGTTGAATTTTCTACAGAAACGTTGAATTTTCAACCAAAATAAAAATTGTTGTCAAGAAAAAAAAAAATTAAATATTTGATCAAAATTTATGAAAATTAAACTACTTTGTTCAAACTCAACTTTTTTGTGAAAAAACATATTTTCGGGTTAAAAATTCCACTGCTTAGTGAATAATTCGTCTTCTTGGTTGAAAATTCAACTATTTTATTAAAAATTCATATTTTTGTCTAAAAATTTAACTACTTCATTGGAAGTTGAACTACTTTATTACAAATTCATTTTTGAAGATTCAACTGTTTGGTTGAAAATTTAACCTCCTTGTTGAAAATTCGTCTTTTTCGTTAACAAAATTCAACCATTTGGTTAAAAATTCTTCTTTTTTGGTTAAACTTAACTGGTTGAAAATTAATTTTTTGAACTGAAAATTTGACGATTTCATTTTTGGTTCCAAAAATAAATTTTGTTGTTGAAAATTCAACTATTTGTTTTCTAATTCATCTGCCTTGATTGAGAATTCATTTATCTGGTTGAGGATTCAAATATTTGCTTAAAAAATATTTTTTTTGGTTTGATTGAACTAGTTGAAAATTCATCTTTTGGTATAAAATTCATCTTTTATGGTAGAAGAGCCATCTTTCTTGGTTGAACATGAACTTTTTTGCTGAAAATTTAACTACATATTTTGTTAAACATTCGCCTATTTAGGTAGAAAATTAATCTTGTTTGTTAAAAATTGATCTATTTGGTTGAGGATTCAACTATTTAGTTAAAAAGTCCTCTTTTTTCGTTGAATTTAAGTGGTTGATAATTAGTTGTTTTTTGTTATTGTTGAAATTTTTTTTTTAACTGCAAGTTTAACTGTTCCATTTTGTGATGAAAACGTAAATTTTTTAGTTGAAAATTCAACTATTGGTTGAAAATGCATGTATTTTGTTGGAAATTCGTCATTTGGTAGCAAATTCATCTTTGTAGGTTAAAATTGAACTGTTTGGAAAAAATCAACTATTTTCTTGAAAGTTTAATTATTTTGTTGAAAATTCAACTATTTTGCCAGTCATCTTTTTTCGTCGGAAATTCTACTAATTTGTTAAAAATTCGTCCTTTTGAATTGAAAATTTATCTTTTATGATCAAAAATTCATCTTTAATGGTTGAAAATGAACTTTTATGTTGATTTAACTGTCTTCAAAAAATTTGCTTAGCTAAAAATTTAACTATTTGGTTAAAAGTTCAACTATTTTGTTCAAAATCCTTTTTCTGCTTGAAAGTTCATCGTGAAAAATATATTTTGTTGGAAATTCAACTGTTTTGTTGAAAGTTCGTATTTTTTCGTTGAATAAAGCTGGTTAAAAATTCTTTTGTTTTTTTTTTACATTTTTTTAAGTCTAAATTTAATTATTCCATTTGGTAAGGGGGTCAAAAATTGATCGAAATTGTTAGCATTTTTCATAGACTGTCCCTTATTTGTTTATTCATTTATTATTATCAATAAAGTAACATACTTGAAAATATCTGACGTAAATAAATGGTTTTGATCCCCCTTCAACCCATTTAAGACAGCATAGAAAAATCATTGACCTATCCCCCCCCCCCTCCAAGACTTTACGCAATTTCTGTACGGCCCCTAATTTGTAAGAATGAATATATAACGATGGGAGAACAACAGTTAATTTTCATATTTTATTGCAGTTGGAAACGACGGGCGAAGATCATTTTGAAATTGCTTTGGACACATTACCGTGTGAAAATGGAAGTCCTAAGTGAATTCCATGTATGTGGTTGCGCACGTGAACTTGAGATGTTAGTGAAAAAAATGAAAGCTTTCCGCATTCTCATCTTTATGTCCCTATTCCACGTAATTTTGTGCGTTTAACTACTCCATAACTACCGTTCACGGCGTTCACAGATGATATGGGGAAAAGACGAAATTCCCTATTCTCTTCCAAGAGCCCACCAACGAAGAGAAAATGCTGCTTTTCACTAAAGACGCAAATTCTAGACACCATTTAAAAGTAACTACGTACTCAACTTCCTATTAAGATCCTAACTTTCAGCCTTTTCACAAAAATAGTCTTTCAAATTTAAAATATGCAAGCCATAAAATGTAATATGTATTGTGTTAGGAAAAGGAACGACACATTGTAAGAACGATTTAAATTTCGCACCAAAATTAGGTTGAAAATTTATAACAGTTAATAAATGAGTAAATAAATAACAATCAAGTCGGTCAGACCTCCCCCTCCCATACCTTCCCTCCCTTACTCCCCCTACATTCTCCTACTTCTCCTCCTCTCACTTCACCCCGTGCTCCCCCTTCCACAACTTCATCCTCTACTACTTATCCCTCTTCTTGCTTCCCCAGCTAACACTCCCCTTCCACTACTTCTCTTCCCCAGCCCTCACTTCCTCACCCTAATTTCCTCCCACTCCCCATACTTCCCCACCCCTCATTTCCCCGCCTCTCATTATCCCTCACATCTCCTAGTTCCCCTCCTCTCACTTCTTCTACTTCTCTTCTAATTTTCGTTACTCCCCCAACCCTCATGTCCACTACTTCCTGACTCTCATTTTCCCTCACTTCCCCTACTTACCTTCCCATCATTTTTCATTGAGAAAGTATTAGAATTGTCCAAAATTTTGCACCTCAGTTTTTCAAAATTTAAATTTTGAGCCAAACGACGCAAAATGTAGAAAAAAATCTTAGAAAGTGATTATAGCTTTTGAAAAGTCATATGCAATTTCTTGAAACTATTTTTTGACAGGACTTGTCATTTAGGTTTTATTTATTGAAAATACTACGAAAAAAATAGAACATTCAAATTTTGAGCCAAACGACGTAAGATACGCGAAAAAGTTTTGGAGAGCAATTATCGAGGCAATTATAGCTTTCAAAATGTTTTTTAACCATTTGTTGATAGTACTTTTAATTTTGGTTTTATTTATTGAAAATACTATACGAAAATCGAAAATTCAAATTTCGATTCAAACAGCGTGAGGTACGGACAAAATTTTAACAAGGTATTGTAGCTTTTAAAGAGACCTAACAAATTGATTTAAACCATTTTTTAATAGGACTTATCATTTTGGTTTTATTTATCGAATATACTATGAAAAAAATCGAAAATTCGAATGTTATATGAGAAAAACCTTGTTGATATTCAAAAAACAACAATAGGATATTTAGTGAATTTGTTTGCGTCTTCGAGAAGCATCGATTGACCTATTGTTGAACCTTTTATAACCCACCTGTACCGATTTACGAAGGTTTAACAAAATTTATGTATTCTGTTTATAGAAGAAAAACTTTGTTGATATTCAAAATACGACAATACTATATGTAGTGTATTTGTTCGCGTCCTTAAGACGCATCGATTAACCTATCGTTCAAACTTTTATGACCCACCAGTACCGATTTATGAACTTTCAAAAAATGTGTTTATTCTGTTTATATGAAAAGAACTTTGTTCATATTATACTACAGTACTGTATCTGACATGCTTGTTCGCGTCTTCGAGACACTTCAGATGATCAATTGACGTACCATCGATGATCTCTTATGATCTATCATACCGATTTATAAATTTAAAAAATATATTGTTTATATTTATATTGTTTGTTTATTATATATATTTAATATCTGTTTATTCATATTGTTTTTTAAATATATTCAAATATATTCTTGATAAGAGAAAAACTTTTTTAATATTGGGAATAAAACAATAATCCATATGATGTTTGTTCGCGTCTTCGAGAAGCATTGACTGCTCAATTGAATTTTTGTTTCTTTTGTTTAGAGAAAAACCTGCCTCTATGAGAAAGAAAATTTATTTGATACCTATGAGGAAACAAAATGCTCATAATATGAGCACAAATAAATACACCCATAGTACTTAGCAGCGGTATTTTTTTTTTTTTCAAAAATTAATTTTTTTCATTGAAAATTTAACCATTCCATTTTTCAAAAATGTATCTTTTTTAGTTGAAAATTAAATTCCTTTATGAAAATTGATCTTTTTTAGTTGTAAATTCAACAAATTAGTTGATAGTTCAACACATTTGCTAAAAATTCATTTGTGTGGTGGAAAATTAAACTATTTTTTTTTTAGTTTTTTTTTTGTTGTTGAAAATGTTCAATTTTTTTTAATAATTCCATTTTTGGTATGATCTTATATCTTTTAGTTGAAGACTCAACTTTTTGGTTAAAAATGTCTTTTTTCTTAATTGAAAATGTATATATTTTGTTCAAGATTTTTTTTTTCATTTTTTTATAATTCCATTTTTGGTATAATCTTATATCTTTTAGTTGAAGACTCAACTATTTACTTAAGAATGTATTTTCCCTTAGTAGAAAATTTATATATTTTGTGGAAGCTTTTTTAGTAGAAAATTAATCTTCTTGGTTGAAAAGTCATCTTTTTAGTTGCAAATTTAATAACTTCGTTGAAAGTTGAACTACTTTGTTAAAAATTAATTTTTTTGGTTGATGATTTATCATTATAGTTAAAAAAATTTCTCTTTGGTAGAAAATTTAACTATTTTATTTAAAATTCGTTTTTTTGTTGTTAAAAATTAATTTTTGAACTGAAAATTTAACTACATGTTCCTTTTTTGGTTGGGAATTGATCTTTTTTGGTAGAAAATTCAACTCTTTGGTTGAAAATTAGTTTTTTGAGGTGAAGGTTCATTTTTTGAGTTGAAAATTCATCTCTCCTTCAAAATTTAACTATTTTGTTAAGTTAACTGTTTTTTTAAACATTAGTCTATTCCGACAGAAAATGCTCCTTTTAGATTGAAAATGTAACTGTTTTGTAAAAAATTCGTCTTTTTGGTTGAAAAATTGTATTTTTTATTTAAAAGTTGAATTACATTGTTCAAAACTAATTTTTTGCATCAAAAATTTAACTTTTCCATTTTTTGAAGAAAATTGATCTTTTTCAGTTGCAAATTTAACTATTTGGTTGAAAATTCATTTCTTTGGTTGAAAATTAAACTATATTTTATTGAAAATTAATTTCTTTTTGTTGCAAACTTATTTTTTAACTGAAAATCAAACTATTCCCATTTTCGTTGAAAATTTACATTTTTTAGTTGAAAATTCAACTATTTGGTTGAAAATTAATTTTTGAACTAAAAATCAAACTCTTCTTTTTTTGGTAGAAAACATATATTTTTGGATGAAAATTCAACTTTTTGATTAAAAGTTCATCTTTTTTAGTTGAAAATTCAACTATTTGTTGATAATTCATGTATTTTGTTGAAAATTCAAAATTTTCTCAAACATTCCTTGTTTTAAAATATTATGTCGGTCATTACTAACCTATGTCTTTCAATAAAAAGTATAACAACTGTCACTCGACAGATTCATAGTTATAATAATGATAATAGTTGTAATAATAATAATAGTTGTATCAATCAAATTACACTTTGGTAATAATTTAATTACAGTTTGTCTACAATTGCAATACAGTTTGGTAACAATTACATCATAGTTTGGTAAAAATTACATTACAGTTTGGTAACATTCTAAAATGATTTAATTAACACCTCGCAAAAGAAAGTTGGTGCCCATCGAGATTGATAATCGCACTAGTGAAGATTCTTTGACCTCGAGAAAGGTAGGAACGGCTTCCGTTTCAAAATGGCGGCGTTTGCGAAATTCGCGTTGAAGACGTTCGGACTGGACATCGACGCGGAACGTCCAACCGAGGAGGTGATTGCGTATACCGTATAAACGCGATAAACCGCCCACTCGTACCTTGGAAACCGTCGGGGGCAATTGAATTAATGCCAACCTACAAATTGAAGTCAGTATCCCTATAGCTCGGTTCGATAATTACTGGAAAGTGGCGCGCTGGGACGACGTAGCTGGACGCCAGGCGGTTTGAGGTTATGTCGAGCGTAAAATGCCTGACAGTCCTGCAGGAGCAGTTCGAGTAGAGTAGACGATAAACGAGAAGCTTCGCCGTTCTCTCGACTCGCCCCGAGCTGCTCAACTGCAACGCAACGGAAACTCGATTTCACTGGAATTTACGCGACATTTTGAACACGATGGTCTGGAATTGGATCGGAAAAATTTTATTTTGGAACTGCGAGCAGCAGATTGAAAAAAAATAAATCCCACACTTAGGAATCTATCAATATGGACGGAACAATGAGTTTTTCCTTCATAGGAGAAGTTTCCCCTTTAAAAATATAAATAATTAGTAATAATTTGGAGTATCTTGTGTTGAGAGTAGTGGGATTGGATTCTGGGTAAAAAATTAACAAGAAACGTATTTTTGGATTTTCGTGTAGGATGGATAGTTTCCGAGTAATGACGGTTTAAAACTTTGGGGAGACATGGCATTCTTGGGGAACTATCTAAAAACAGGTGGGATTTCCTTTGGGTAGAGCATTTTTTTCTAGATGTGATTTTGGGAACACAATGGGTACAAAGGTGGACAAAGTTAGGGAGCCAAAGTCCCAGGGATCCCTATGTTCAGGGGAGACTCTAAAAGTCTACACTCTACATAAATATGAATTATTAATTGAGGTATTCGGTGTTGAATATCTACATAAGGGAGACTTTGAAGAAGAAAAAAAGTTGGTGTTGTTAAAGGAGAAATTGGCATTAAGAAGGAACTTTAGAATCCCAGGAAAACGCTTGTAGTAAATAGAGAGTCATTTTTTATAATTGAGAAAGATTGTCATTAAGGGGAGATGGGTCAAGAGTAGTGGGATTGGATTCTGAGGGAAAAATTAACCAGAAATGTATTTTTGAATTTTTGTGTAGGATGGATAGTTTCCGAGTAATGACGATTTAAAATGTTGGGGAGACATGGAATTCTTGGGCAACTATTTAAAAACGGGTGGGATTTCTTTTTGGTAGAGCATTTTTTTGTAGACCTGATTTTGGGAACACATTGGGTACAAAGGTGGACAAAGTTAGGGAGCCAATCTCCATGGGGTCCCCATGTTCAGGGGAGACTCTAAGAAGTCTAAGTAAATACGAATTATGAATTAAGATCTTCGGTATTGAATATCTTAGATGTAAATGAGATTTGGTATAAAGGGGAGACTTTAAAGAAGAAAACTAGTTGGCGTTCCTAAAGGAGAAATTGGCATTAATAATCCGAGGAAAACTTTTGTGATAAATGGAGATATTTTCATAATTGGGAAGGATTGGATTAAGGGGAGTTCTAGGTAAAAAAAATTAAAAATCGGAAATGGGAATACATTTAAATGCTTTTGGGGATCACTGGGGGTTCCCCAATGAATGAGGACCCTTTAAAAATATAAATATATATATAGATATATAAATATATATATATTGGCTTTCAAAATATTCATCTGTTTTTTTTTCGTAGAAATGTCTTCTTTTTTGGTTAAAACTGCAACTGTATGGTTACAGATTAATTTGTTTCGGTTGAAAATGAACTTTTTTGTTAAAAATTCACATTTATTAGTTCTAAATTCACCTGTTATGTAGAAAATTTATATTTTCTGTTTTAAAATTCAACAATTTGGTAGAAACTCAACTATTTGCTAAAAAATTGAACTAATTTGTTAAAAATTCATGTATTTTGTTGCAAATTTAAATTGATTGGTAGAAAATTAATTCTCTTGGTAGAAAATTTTACTATTTTGTTGAAAATATATGTATTTTGGTGAAAATTTGTCTCTTTGGTAGAAAACAATTTTTTTGGTTAAAAATGCAAATTTTTGGCTGAAAATTAATCTGATTCGGTTAAAAATGAACTTTTTTTTTGAAAATTCACATTTTTGGGTTCAAAATTAAAGTGCTTTGTAGAAAATTTTTATTTTCGGCTAAAAAATTCAAGAATTCAGTAGAAACTCAACTATTTGCTGGAAATTTGAACTACCTTGTTAAAACTTTATTTTTTTAGTTTAAGATTCATCATTTTTGTTAAACATTCATTTCTTTGGTTGAAGATTTAACTATTTTGTTTAAAATTCGTTCTTTTTGGTTGAAATTTAATTTTTATAACTGATAATTTAACAAAATATTACTAGTGGAAAATTAATAGATTTAGTTGAAAATTCATGTGATTTATTAAAAATTCTACTTTTTTGGTAGAAAATTAATTCTCTTAGTTGAGAATTTAACTATTTGGTCACAAATTCAACTTTTTTGTAGAAAATTTGATTTTTCAAATTGAAAAATTAATTTTTTAAATTAAAATTGAACTATTTAATTTTGAGTTAAAGTGGAACTTTTTAAGATCATAAATTCAACTATTTGGTAAGAAAATTTATGAAACTTGTTGAAAAATTAACTTTTTGGTTTATCATTTATGTATTTTGTTGAGATTTTGTCTTTTTTAATAGAAAATTAATTTTTTGGTTGAAAATTCAACTGTTTTACTGAGAGCTTCTTTTAGGCTTGAAAATTTAACATTTTGTATGACATTTTTTTGTATTGACTAAAAATCTTTTCTAAATGAATCCCATTTGGTTAGAAATTGCACTATTGGATTGAAAATTTCATTATTTTGTTTAAAATGCAACTATTTTGTTAAAAAGTAATTTGTTTAGTTAAAAATCCAAATATTTGGTTGAAAGTCGAACTACTTTGTTAATTTTTTTTAATACATCTCTTTGATTGTAAATTGAACTATTTTGTTGAAAATTAGTTTCAGTTTTGGTTGAAAATTAATTTTTTTAACTGAAAATTTAATTATTCCATTGTTGGTTGAAAATTTATCTTTTTTAGTTAAAAATTCAACTATTTGGTGGAAAATTCATGTCTCTTGTTGAAAATTCATTTTTCTTAGTAGAAAATTAATCTCTTTGGTTAAAAAAATCTTTTGTATTGAAAATTCAACTACTTGGCTGAATGCTGAACTATTTTGATGAAAATTCGTTTTTTTTTACAATAAATTTTTTATCTGAAAATGTAACTATTCCATTATTGGCTGAAAATTATTATTTTCAATTGAAAATTAATTTTTGCGTTTTAAAATTAATCTGTTTTGTTGAGGATTCAAGTATTTTATTGAAAATTCGTATTTTTTTCTTAAATTCAACTATTTCTGGTTCAAAATTAAAATCTTTTTTGGTTGAAAATTCAACTCATTCGTAGAAAGTTGAACTACTATTTTCAAAATGTATTTATTTTTTGTAAAAAAATTCATAATTGTAGTTGAAAATGCATCTGTTTAGTTGAAATTTTTTTTACTGAAAATTTAACTTTACCTAGAAAATACAACTATATGGTCAAAAATTCGACTGCTTTATAGAAAATTTGTTTTTTAAAACTGAACATTCATATTTTCAACTAAAATTGAACTGTTTCATTCTGTATTAAAAATTGATTTTTTTTAGTTTAACAATTCAACTATTTGGAAAAAAATTATGAAATTTGTTAAGAATTTAACTATTTGGTTAAAAATTTATGTATTTGGTTAAGAATTTATGAATTTTGTTAAGAGTTCGTTTTTCTAAGTAAAAAAATTATCTTTCTGCTTAAAAATTCTTACTTTTTTTTCATCTCTTCATTCATCTCTTTTCGTAGAAATTTTATATTCTTTTATTAAAAATGTAACTGCTTGGTAGAAAATGAATTTTTTTGATTGAGGATTCAACTATTTTGTTAAATATCTTTTTTTAAATAAATTTAACTGTTTTTGATTTAAAATAAAAATATTATCTTTATTAAATATCAAACATTACATTTTTTGTTGAGAATTCATATTTTTTGGTTGAAAATTCGACTATTTGGTGAAATGTTGGAATACTTTGTTAATTCATACGAAAAAGTAAGATTTTACCAAATACCCCTCCATCCAAATCGACTGACTATTTTTGGATAATCCCTAAATAAATAAAGTTTCAGAAAAAAAACTACGTGATTCATGATTAGAAAATTCTAACATTTTTCAACTAAATTAAATCAGTTCTTCTGAGGTTCCCCAAAGAAATTCCATGTCTCCCAAAAATTCAAAAGACCATTACTCGAACCAGTACTCGAAAACTATCCAATTTCAAAAGACCATTACTCGGAAACTATCCAGCCCACAGAGCCCCTAAATAAATAAAGATTCAGAAAAAAACTACGTCATTCATGATTATAAAATTCTAATTTTTTTTAACTGAATTAAATCAGTTCTTCTAAGGTTCCCCAAAGAAATTCCATGTCTCCCAAAATTTCGAAAGACCATTACTCGAAGCATTACTCGGAAACTATCCAGCCCAAAGAGCCCCTAAATAAATAAAGTTTCAGAAAAAAACTACTTAATTCATGATTATAAAATTCTAATTTTTTTTAACTGAATTAAATCAGTTCTTCTAAGGTTCCCCAAAGAAATTCCATGTCTCCCAAAATTTCGAAAGACCATCACTCGAACCATTACTCGGAAACTATCCAATTTCAAAAGACCATTACTCGGAAACTATCCAGCCCACAGAGGTCAGCCACAAGACTTATTTCCTTGTTTTTCAGTTCCGAATGCGGTAATCCTTTTCTAAAACATTAGTTCCCTATTTTATTTCAATTATTCGAATACTAATGATTTGCTCGATGGAGCAATAATTTTCTCTTTCATGAGTCTTCTAAATCAGAGCACGGAGGAATTGGTGATAACAAAAGACCCATTTTCAGGGTGGGTTACGGATCACCGAAGCAAATACGAGTACGGAGTTTTTAGCATGGTTAACTGAATTGTGGATTCTAATTGGTCGTCGGCAGATCCCAAAGCGACAGATTCATTCACCCCTTTCAGTTTTAACACGAGGCACCGTTCCTACGCAGTTTTATAATCACGAACAGTAGATGTTTCCCAAGGGCGCGCAGTGTGACTAAAAGCGCTCTTTGCTGATAAAATTTTGTCTAAACAAACCAGTTTGCAAAGGCTTTTGATGTTTATTTTTTAATTTTTAAATTTAAAAAATTTTTTAATCTTTTAAATGCCGCTGTAGGAAATTCATTTTGAGTGAATTTTGACCAACCAAAATTTTTGTTATTTTACAACAAAATAGACCATATTTTTTGCCTAACTTTTCCGATGTACCTTTTTTTCTCAGATCTTAAAATTGACTGAAGCATAGCTTAAGTCAGTGTAATAAACATTACACTGACTTATTGATTGCACTGACTGATTTATTTTTTGAGATAAAATCTAACTTTTTAACTTGAAATTTAAATATTTGCTTGAAAATTAACTTCTTAGTTGAAACTTCATATTGTCGAGTTGAAAATTCAACTGTTTTGTGTATAACATTCAACAGTTTGGTGGAAAATTCAACAGTTTTGTAGAAGATACGTTTTTTTAATTAATAATTAATTTTTTTGAACTAAAAATTTAACTATTTCATTTTTGGGTAAAAATGGATTTTTTTTTAGTTTAAAAATTCAACTATTTGGTTGTACATTTCTCTATTTTGTTGAAAATTCGTCTTTTTTGGTAAAAAATAATCCTCTTGGTAGAAAATTCAACTATTTGGTTAAAAATGTATGCAATTTGTTGAAAATTTATTTTTTTAGCAGAAAATAATTCATCTAGGTTGAAAATTGTTTAAAAATTGGTTGAAAAACTATCTATTTTCTTGAGACTTCGTCTTTCATAGTGGAAAATTAATCTTCGTGGTTAAAAATTCAACTTTTTTGGTTGAAAATTCAATTATTTGTTTGAAAATTCAAACTTTTTGTAGTAAGTTCGTTTCTTTGGCTGAAAAATTCTACATTTTGGATGGATTTTTTTTTTCATTATTGATTGAAAAATCTTTCTCTTTTGAAGCTTCAAGTATACATTTTTTTAATTCGTATTTTTTGGTTAAATTAAACAGTTTTTGATTTGAAATGAAAATCTTCCCTTGGTTAAAATGTCAACTATTACATTTTTTGTCGTGAATTCATGTTTTTTGGTTCAGAATTCACGTATTTTGTTGAAAATTCATGTATTTTGTTGAAAATTCGTCTTTTGTGTATAAAATTAATATTTTTGGTTGAAAATTCAACTGCTTGGTTAAAATTAATGTATTTTGTTAATAATTTAATTCTTGGGTTAAAACCTAATTTTTTTATTTTAAATTTAAGTGTTCGATTTCAGATTATTTTTTGGTTGAAACTTCATATTGTCGGATGAAAATCCAACTGTTTTCTATGAAAAATTCAACGGTTTTGAAGAAGACACGTTTTTTTTTATATGCCATTTTTTAGTAGAGAATTAATCTTGTTGTTTGAAAACTTAGCTTTTCCGTTGAAAATTCAATTTTCAGATAAAAAAATTAATTTTTATCAAAAAAAGTTAAATTTTAAACCAAAGAGGTGAATCTTTGAAAAAATAAGATTTTTTAACAGACTAGTTCAACTTTCAACCAAGTAGTTAAATTTTCAACTAAAATAGATAAATTCTTAATGAAGCAGTTAAATTTTCAACCAAAAAGATGAATTTTCTAACAAGAAGGTTAATTTTCTACTAAAAAGCATGAATTTTCAACAAAATTGTTGAATTTTAAAGCCAAAAGGTCGAATTATCCATAAAACGGTTGAATTTTGAACCCAAAAATATGATTTTTCAACAAAAAAGGTAATTTTCTATCAAAATGTAAAATTTTCATAAAAATTGTTTCATTTTTAACCAAATAGTAAAATTTACACAAAAAATATGAATTTTCAAGAAAAAACTTCACTTTCAATCAAATAGCTTAATTTCCTGGCAAATTGTTGTTTTCTGAAGCCAAAAGGACCAATCTTCTCCAAAACAGTTGATTTTTAAGACAAAATATTTTATTTCTCAACACAGAAGTTGATTTAAAACCAAATACTTGAATTTTCAACTAAAATGGTGTATCTTCAACAACAACAAAATGATTTTTTTACGAAGTGGTTCAACTTTATATCAAGTAGTTGGTTTTCTTTAACCAAAAAAGATTAATTCTCAAACAAGTAGTGGCTTTTTTAACAAAACAAAAAGACTTTTCTTCCATAAAAGATGAAATTTCTACTGAAACACGAATTTTCAACAAAATACATGCATTTTTAATCAAATGGCTGAATTTTCAACTAAAAAATATAAGTTTTCTACCAAAAATGGAATAGCTAAATTTTCAGTTTGAAAAATTACTTTTCAACAAAAAATAAGTTTCATCCAGTTAAATTAAACAAAAAAAAAACGAATTTTTTACAAAACAGTTAAATTATAAACCCGAAAATATGAATCTTCAAACAAAAAAATGAATTTTTTACAAAGTGGTTAAACTTTAAATCAAGTAGCAAATTTTTGGATTATGTTCCGAATAGTGGTTACCTCCAATTTTGTTGAAACCACGTATAGTTACGTATTTTGATGCGCTGATTACGAAAATCAAAGTGAAAATTGGCGACAAGGACGTTTTCATGGTAAAAACGATAAGAAACCCCATAAAAATCATGATTTTTTCGTTTATCTCAGTAAATACGAAGAATCTTGAAAAATATTTCAAACAAAAGTTTTAGCTAGTATAAAAATACATATTTTTTGTATAATACACTTTTTGCCTAAAACCATTATTTTTCGAGAAAAAGAGGATTGCGTTGGAAAAACAAGAAAACAGTTACAGATATGAGTTCGTTCACGCTTGTCCCTTCTTTCCCTTTCTTTCTCGTCCCTTTTTCGTAACTAGTTAGTAAATGTATCCCCCCCCCCCAACTTAAACCTGGAAAAGGGAACGAGCGTAACTGAACACATTTTCGTAAATGCGTAAATTTTCCAGTAAATTTTTATTCCTAGGCTCATTTTTGGGAAATCTTATTTTTCTTGTTAAAAAATAGTTTTAGATAAAAAATGTACTTCACACAAAAGATGGATTTTTTTAAGCTCTACAACTTTTATTTAAAATATTTTTCGAAATACCCATTATTTACGAAAATAAATGGAAAAAACTATGATTTTATGGGTTTTTCATGGTTTTCGTCATTAAATTCAAATTTGCGCCAATTTTCACTATGACATTCGTAATCAGCGCATGAAAATACGTAAGTATACGTAGTGCTAGATGAATCGGAGTTAACCACTATTCGGAACTACACACAAATTTCTCAACCAAAAAAGATTAATTGTCAACGAAATATGTTATAGCCGATATTTAAAAAAAAATTATTCAAAATCAAAAACAGTTTAATTCCACCCAAGAAGACGATTTTTCAACGTAAGAGCGAGCGTAAGAGTTGAATGCTAAACCAAAACAGATTAATTTTTAACCAACAAGGGTTAATTTTCTACAACAAAAAAGTCTTTTCAACAAAATACATGAATTTTCAACTAAATACTTGAATTTTCAATTCAACTAAAATGATGAATCTAAAAAAAATGAATTTCAACACAAGAGTTCTAACCTAAAGATGATTTCTTAAACCAGAAGTTGAATTTTCTGAAAATACGAGTAGAATAATTGAACTTCCAACCAAGGAGATGAATTTCTGACCAAAAAAGATGACTTTTTTACAAGATAGATGCATTTTCAACAAAAATAATGAAAATAATAGTAGACTCCGTTACATTTGCTTACTTATTTTCTTCTATTGCTTTTTTTAAATTTTCTATTGCTTTTTATTTTTCCACAGCTTTTTATTCATCATCCACTACTCCTTTGTTTTCTTTTTGTTTCGTTTTCTCTATACAACTTTTCATACCACTTCCTCTCGGAACACCCACTTACTAAAGAGCGAGTGAAAGGAAAAAATGCCGGCACTTTAGCCATTGCAAAGGGTCAGTTAACAGCATCACTTTATCGTCGTGACAGCAGCCGACTTCCTATAAAGTCTTGAAGGTGTCAAGACGATTCGATTGCACGCTTGGATAAATAAAGTTTACTCCAGATCCAGATATCGATCAATTTATTCGCCTTTCCTTTTCACAGTTCAGGAGGTACTTGGTAAATTGAAAGGAGATGATATTTTTGTCAAAGTTGATGTCATGAGGATTGAGGAGAGAGTATTAAATGAGGGAAGTGACAATATCAATTTTTTCATTCCTCCCCGTATATAAAAAGATCGGGGCAGACTTGCGTCCAGTTAGGGCATTGTCTAGACCGTCCAATCTAGACGGTCTTTTCGGGCCCTAATCAGGTGCTGGCTAGCCCGTCATGAGCAAACGTTTTCTAAGTATCAAACCTAAATATTTCTCTGCATATTTCCAGAAAATCCAGAGTGTGTAAAAGTACAAAAAATAAAAAATAAAAATTTAAAAAAATGAATTTTTTTACTCATGATCTAGTCAGTCTTTTGAGGCCCTAATCGGGTGCTGGCCAGCCCATCACAACCAAAAAATGTTCTGAGTGTCTCTTTCAAATATTTTGTTGTACATTTCCAAAAAGAGCCAGGGTGTTTAAAAGTATCAAAAATGAAAAATGAACTCTAAAAAGAAATTAATTTTTTCCCTCATCATCTGGTCAGTCTTCACGGGCCCTAATCTGGTGCTGACTAGCCAGGACCAAAAGTTTGTTCAACTGTTGAATGCGAATATTTTTTTGCACATTTCCAAAAATATCCAGGGCGTTGTGAAGTGTAAAAAATTCATCATTTTTAACGTCAACCATCTTAAATAGATTTGTACAAGATCGACTGTCTAGCGGTAGATTAGCTCGTCCAGACTAGCGTTTGATTACACAAAAACATTTCACTTTTCAAACCTCATTATTAAAATTAAGAAGTGGGAATTTTTGTACGAAAATCCTGTTCCCTACTATTTTCGGGTATGCTTTTTCAGAATATGAGCTCAAAATTGAAATATCTCCTCCAGAAAATTAAATATGGCGGCTTTTATGTCAAAAAATATTAAAATTTTGAGAAAAAAATTTTCTTCAACCATCTGTGCACAAAAATCTTTTAGTTTGACAGTATACTTTCTATTTTCATCATAAAAGTCGTTATCATTTTCAAAATGGTGATTTTTCGCTTCAAAATTTGGAAAAAATATAGGTGTGTGGTCGCTTCACTCAGATTCCAACGAATATTGGTGAAAGTGGCTGTACATATGGATATGGGGTCGCTGAATCCGAATCTAGTGTCAGATTTTCGAAATTAAAGATGGCGGATCCAATACGGCGGCCATTCAAAATTTTGGAACTGGATGAAATTGTCCGCACATTGGTTTTTGGGGTCGCTGAATCCGAATCTAGTATCAGATTTTCGAAATTCAAGATGGCGTATCCGATATGGCGGCCAAAATTTTGAAAAATGTTTAGAACTGGATGAAGTTGCCCATACATAGGTTTCGGGGTCGCTGAATCCGAATATAGTATCAGATTTTCGAAATTCAAGATCGCGGATCCAATATGGCGGCCAAAATTTAAAAATGTTTGGAACTGGATGAAATTGTCCGCACATAGGTTTTTGGGGTCGCTGAATCCGAATCTAGTATCAGATTTTTGAAATTAAAGATAACGGATCCAATATGGCGGCCAAAATTTTGAAAAAACAATTGGAACTGGATGAAATTGTCCGCATATAGGTTTTTGGGGTCGCTGAATCCGAATATAGTGTCAGATTTTCGAAATTCAAGATGGCGGATCCAATATGGCGGCCAAAATTTTGAAAAATGTTTATTTTTTGCCATATTGGATCCCCCATCTTGAATCTAAAAAATATGACACTAGATTCCGATTCAGCGACCCCAAAAACCTATGTGCGGACAATTTCATCCAGTTCGAAACATTTCTACAAATTTCGGCCGCCATATTACATCCGCCATCTTGAATTTCCAAAATCTGACACTAGATTCATATTTAGCGACCCCAAAAACCTATATATGGATTATTTAATTTAGTTCCAAACATTTTCTTATTTTGGTTGCCATATTAGATCCGCCATCTTGAATTTCGACAATTTGACACTAGATTCATATTCAGCGACCCCAAAAAACTATATATTGACAATTTCATAGTTCCAAACATTTTTTTATTTTTGTCGCCATATTGGATCCGCCATCTTGAATTTCGAAAATCTGACACTAGATTCGGATTCAGCGGTCCCAAAAACCTATGTACGGACCATTTCATCCAGTTCCACTATTCGTTGGAATCTGAGTGAAGCGTCCCACATCTATATTTTTTCAAAATTTTCAAGTGAAAAATCACCATTTTGAAAAAGATAACGACATTTATGATGAAAATCAAAAGTATACTGTCAAAGTACACGATTTTTGAAGGAAGTGTGAAGTTTTCTCGCGATTTCAATGTGAAAAAAAAATCATGAAAACAAAATTTTCTCAAAATTTTCATATTTTTTGACATAAAAGCCGCCATATTTCATTTTCTGTGTTTTGGGTGGCCGTAAAACTTCATTTTCAAAATTCCTAGATTTTTCTGACTAATTTTTCATTTTCCCGGACCGTTCATATTTAAATTTATAGTATTGATGTCATTTTGTCGACCAGGGTAATTCATTAATTTCTGATGTCAGTAATTGTTAGAGAAACGAGAAAAAATCTACCTCGGTCCGGAGATTTGAATCGGGAGCGTGCATTCCCGGTTCAAATCCGGTCCAAAGTATAAATTTTTTCTTGTTTGTCCAAAAATTATTGACCAGTAATCGGCAAAAATTAACATAAGAAATTAATAAATATTTAAGGACCAAAATTCTAATCTTGTGAGATTTTTAACGTAAAATCTTTTATAAATGATCCCTTCAAATTGTTTAAATCTCTTAAAAATCCCTTCGTATTAAAAAAAAAAACTAAAATCTTTATAAATACCCTAATATCTTTAAAATTCTTTTAAATCGCTTCAAGTTATTGAAATTAATTGAACATTCTTTGGAATCTTTAAAATAACAAAATATTTCAAGACCTTTGAAATCCCATTAAATTACTAGAATCAATTGAATATTTAAAATCCTTTGAAATCTTTTAAAATTCCTTGACTAAGGAAAGTACTTGACAGTAAGTAAGTAAATTTTCTATGATAATAGAAATATTAAAAATCTTCAAAATCCTTGGACATCATGTCAAATTATTGAAATCAATTAAAAATACCCTAAGATATTAAAAATTCTTTAAAATATTTTGAAATCCGTTTAAATTTAAAAAAAAATTTAATATCCCTTGGAATTTTTAAAACTACGCTAGAATCTTTTAAAAAAAGACTTAAATCTCCTTCAATTAATGAAATCAATTGCAAATTCATTGGAATCTTTTTAAATACCCTAAGATATTTCAAACCGTTTGAAATCTTTCTAAATAAATTGCCAAATTTCTTGGAATCTTTGAAAATAGCCTGAAATATTTCAAAACCTTTGAAATCCCATCCAGTTACTAAAATGAATGGAAGATTCCTTGAATTCATTTCTTTAAAAATCATAAAAATGTTTTAAAATCTTTGGTAATACCTTAAAATATTTGAATATATTTAGAATCCTGCAAAATCCCTCAATTATTGTAAATGAATTCTTTGAAATCCATTAAAATATATTGTAAAATGCCGTTCAATTTCATGAAATGTGATCCTGGGAATGAAAATCCATGAAAATCCTGGAAAATTGTTTAAAATAGCTTCAAAGCTTTTGAAATCCCTTGAGACTTTTTAAAACTTTTGAGAATTCCTTGGATTTTTTTAAAATAGCCTAAAATCGTTAAAATCCTTTGAAATCCCTTCAAATTATTGAAATCTATTCAAAATTCCTTGAAATCTTGAAAATACGTTGGAATTTTTAAAAATACTCTAGAATCTTAAAAATTCTTTGAAATCCCTTCGAGTTATTGAAAACTGTTAAAAAATTTCGGAATCTTTTAATTTAAAATACCATAAAATATTTTTTTTAAATTCACAAATAGATATAGACTTGAATTCGATAGTGATTTATTGAAAGAAAAGTGACTGAGGTGCACTTTTTATTTTAAAAGGTAACTATAGTGACTTTATCTTTAAAAGTGATTAAAAAATGTGTAGGTGATTCAAAACCAATCTATTTAGATTATTACATTTTCACAAATAGGAAAAAGAAACAATCCAAAAATTTTCCATGTATTTCTAAAATTTCTAATATTTAATGCATTCTTATTACAAAAATTTTCAAATAAAAAGATTTCTTTCAAGAAATTGAGGTGAAATTGTGTAGACTCAATTAAAAGAAATCAGAAATTATTCATAAACAAGCCCTGCAGATTGGAAACGAATCATGAGTTTAGTGTCTCTATTTAAAAATTTTTTAAATTAAGATCGAACAGAAATCTATTTTATCATGAATAATTTTATGCAAAATGAGCATGAAAAACATTCACAATTAAAAAACAGACCTCTAAACTACCTCTCTTTTCGGCTCATTAGAGACAAAAATAACCAAATGAAAAAAGGGGGGGGAAAAAAATAATTTCAGAAGAAAAGAAGTGACTAAAAGTGACTGTGTGGCAGTTCTGATTATTTTTTGTTGTTAATCTGCTTCTTACAGAAATTCGCTGACTTTTGCTATATTTTTCTCAAAAATCCCTGACTTTCCCTGACTAATAAAATTCCCTGACTTTTCCCTGATTTCCAGGTTTTTCCTGACCTGCGACCTTTTCTTTTTCTTCCTCTTCCCTTTTCCCTCTTCTCTCTTTCCGCCTCGTTTAATTCCTTTCTCGTTTCTTTTCTTTCCATTCCTTGCACAGTTGCGTAAGTTGCCTTTCTCTCGCGACGTTGTCCGTTTCCAGTGCGAGTGAATTTAGGGAGGTACACACTGGACTAATAACAACCCGCTGCTTCTGATGGCGAGGGGGTGAAGGGAGACAGAGGGTGAAGGGGGACAGGGGGCGAAGGGAGGCACGGAGTTGCGAGCACGGTTGGGCCGTGGGGCTCTCGTGAGGAAACAACGGGGGCAGCAAGGGGCAGTTGGCGAGGAGGCGGAGGGGGATGCGCGGTGAACGAGGGAAGGCGGTGACCCGCGGTGCCTGTCTGCTGCTGGCCGCGTTTCAGACCCGCAGCTCTAGCTATAGTATATATATTAGTGTGGGGTGGCGGCCTCGGGGCTCGCGGGGGCGATAGGGGGAGAAGGGGGAAGTTAGGACGGTGTGGGAATGGGCAGGGGGTGAAGAGGAAGGACGGAGGTAATTTGAGCGTCACACGCCGAGCGAACGGCAACGAACGCCAGGCAACGTCTATGTGCTACATAAAGAGCCCCCTTATGTATCCAACCCATCGCGAACCTACGATGCGACGACCCATGCACATACAACGTGTCCCAAAAGTCCTCTGGATACCAGTTTCTAGCCTTCTGGATGATGGGAGATTTCTGGGGGAGAAGCTGGATGGTTGGCAATTGATGAGCGAGTTGGGATTCATTGGGAATTTGTATTCTTCTGTGAAAGTTTGGAGTTCAAATAGAATTATGAGTGATTACTCAAAGGCTCACGTGGAGAGCTTTCCTTAGTGGCTGTAATTAGAGTAAAGAGTATGGATCAGGCGTATTTTTGTGTGATCTATGACACATGATGACTTTGTGAAGCTATTCGCCTGGGGTGATTGCTAGGGAGATTGATCAGCGACACAGTGGCAGTCACTGGTTGTCAGCAATATTGGTCATTAGTAATCCAGAGCGAGAGACATGTTTACAAATTCCGATATGGAAATGTACAACTGGCGTGGTACTGTGCCAGTACCGTGTCCAGTACTGGAATTGGACCAAAAGTTAACTCGGCTGGGAGTCGAACCAGTACCAGTAGTACTGGCCTGGTACCAGATCTTTAGTGAAGAAGTACTGTCATATATATTGCCAAGCCAGTACAAATACTAGACTACTATACTGGCGTGATAATAAACCAGTACGTCACGAAAATAGGGGAATAATAGGGAAATTAATTTTTTTCAATAAAATTGATGTAGATACCATATTTAACTGAATGTGAAAGGCTTTAAATTTCTAAGATATTGCGTTTTAACAAAATAGTTGAATTTTCAACCAAAACAGGTTTTCTACCAAAAAAGTTGAATTTTCCACCCGAAAAGATGAATTTTCAACAACATTTTTAACCAAACTGTTGCATCAACAACCAAATAGTTGAATTTTCAAGCAAATAAGACGAATTTTCAACAGAATAGTTAAACTTTCAACAAAATAGTTGAACTTTGAACTAAATAGTTAAATTTTTAAGCCAAAAAGACAAATTTTGAACAAAACAAATGAAATTTCGAGCAAAGAAGATAAATTTAACAAGATAGTTGAATTTTCAACCGTTCGAATTAAAAAAGAAGATTAAAATTCAACCAAAACCCGTTTCATTTTTAACCAAATATGTAGTTGAATTTTCAAGCCAAAAAGACGATTTTTTTTTTAATTTCAACCATAAAAGTTGAATTTTCAACAAAAAAGTTCATTTTCAACCAAGAAAGATGACTTTTCTAACATAATATATGGATTTTCTACCAAAAAACGAATTTTCAACAAAATACATGAATTTTCATCCAAATAGTCGAATTTTCCACGAAAAAAGATAACTTTTCAAACAAAAAGAACAATTTTCTAAAAAACAGTTGACTTTTAAAACCAAATATTCTATTTTTCAACCCAGAAGTTAATTTACAACCAAATAGTTAAATTTTCAACTAAAATGCTGAACCTAAACCAACAAAAAAAAAATAATTTTTTTACAAAGTAGTTAAAATTTAAAACAAGTAGTTGATTTTTCAACCAAAAAATATTAATTCTCAACCAAGCATGTAATATAGTTGATATTTTAACAACAAAATATTTGAAATAGAAAACAGTTGAATTAAGCCAAAAAAGACAAATTTTCAACGAAATAGTTGAATTTTCAACCAAAACATTTGAACTTCTAACTAAAGAATTTTAAACCAAAAATGAAATAATAAAATTATCAGTTTTTCAAATTATTTTTCAACAAAAAAAAAAAGAATTTTGAGCCAGTTGAATTCAACGAAAAAGACGAATTAAAAAAGAAGTTGAATCCTCAACCAAAAAGACGAATAATCTATACAAAACATTAGAATTGCTACTAAAATAGTTGAATTTTCAACCAAAAATATGAGTTTTCAACAAAAAAGTTCATTTTCAACCAAATAGTTGAACTTTCAACGAAAAATATGAATTTGCAAGGAAAAAGTTCACTTTCAATCAAATAGTTAAATTTTCTACCAAATAGTAAAGTTTTCAACCAAAAAAGATGAATTGTGAACGAAACGTGTAATAGCTGCTATTTTAACCAACGAAAATTTTTATTCAAAATCAAAAACAGTTCAATTATACCCAAAAAGACGAATTTTTAACGTAATAGTTGAATCCTCAACCAAAACAGATTTTTTTTTAACCAACAACTGTTAATCTTCTACAAAAGAAAAGAATTTTCAACAATTTCAACTAAATAGTTCAATTTCCATTTTTAAATATTGAATTTCAACCAACAATAGAATAGTTACATTTTCAGTTGAAAATTATTAATTATAATTAACAGAAAAAAAAAGAAATTTTCAACAAAATAGTTCAATTTTCAACCAAAGTGATGAATTTTCAACTGAGATGATGAATATTAAAACAAAATGAATCTTCAACAACAGAAATCAATATTTAAATAAATAGTTCAATTTTCAACCAAAGAGGTGCCTTTTTTATCAAAAGAGCAATTTTTTACGAAAAAAGAAAAATTTGCAACAAAATATATGAATTTTAAACCAAATAGTTGAATTTTTAATTGAAAAAGATCAATTTTCAACCAAATAGTTGCATTTTTAACCAAAGAGCTTCAACCAAATAAATCTGTTTTTATCAAAGTAGTTCAACTTAGAACAAGTAATTTTTGACAAAAATAAAGACTTTTAAAAAAATAGTTTCATTTTCAACAAAACAATTAAATTTTCAGCAACAACAAATATAACTTCCAACAAAAAATAGTTGAATTTTCTTATTGGATGCTATTAATTAGGTTCGCACATAAGCGAAAAAACGAGAAAAAAAGGAAGATTCTTGAAAACAGGGGAAAAAAAGAATTCTTTAAAAAAGGGGGAAAGAGGGGAATAGGATAAAGAATGTGAAGTCTGAAATATTAAAATGATTTTCAAACTTCTTAAGTTATTATTGAACTGTATCGTTACAAAATACTGATGATGATTCAATAATTATTTTAAACAATCATCATCTTTCGCCAAATTCGCAAACTTTGTGAAAATTTCTCATCAGAACTCGGTTCTATCCTCGTTATACCGCCTGGAACCAAGGTCAAGGTCAAGGGGCACAGGTCGCTGCTCAATCTCTCTAGCAATCACCCCAGGCGAAGAGCTTCACAAAGTCATCATATGCCATAAATCACACAAAAATACGAAAGCTGGTTGACAACCCTATAGTAAGATCCATACTCTTTACTCTGATAACATCCACTAAGTAAAGCTCTCCACGAGTATCCCAGATCGATTAGTTTTTCTTTTTCCCCTATTTTTTGTCATTATTGTCTTCACTCTTTCCTTGAGATCACAAAAAAATAAAAAAGCATTTTCTCTCTCTCTCTCTTTCTTCTCTTTCAACAATTCTCCAATTATGGTCCTCCTATCAAACACCTAACAGTTCTAACAACTTGTCTTTCTTTTTCTCTTGAGTTAACGTTTCTAACTTACGTCCTAACTCCTAACCACTTTAAGCAGCCTAACCATCATATACTTCGCTCTAACAATTTTTTTCTCCGAATAGATGACCCCGCGCCGGTCATATCGAAAACCGTTAGGCACACCCCGCGTGTTCGCGTGTGCCTTTGCCATCTACATTCTACAATCTACATTCTACCAATACCAATGTCCACCTCGTCCCTGAAAAATTCCGCACTTCAAAGCGGTTCGCTTTCCAAAGGCGAGGCTCACTTCCGAAGAGGGGACGAAAAAACGTTTCTTTTCGACTCGCCCCCCCCCCCCCCACACCCGCTATCCCTTTTACCCTTTCATTATCCTGCTGTTCCAATCTTCTGTGCTTTCCTCGCGATTTTACCTAAAAAAATTATTTTTCGAATTTTCTACATCCGTGTTTTTAGCGAAGTAATTTTACAACTGATTAGCGACCGTACTTAAATTAAATAACAGCTCTAGGTGGAGGGGGGGGATCAAGATATTTTGTTACGATTTGTTACGGCCAACTACAATTTTTAAAAACGTCAGGGAATTTTATTGGTCAGTGAAAAGTTAGGGAATTAGAAAAAAAAATCTTGTAAAAGTCAGCGAATTTCTATAACTTGTCAAGCAGAATAAATTTGAAATTTTTCAATTTTAATTTTGTAATTATTTTATTCCCTTTATAAAAGATTCTAGCTTAAAAATGTTACAAGTTTAAGATTCTGGCCTTTGAATGATAATGGTCAGGGAAAATGAAACATTGGTCAGGGAAAAATTCGCGAATTTTTAAAATGAAGTTTTGTGGTAAGTCTGATATGATATTCTTGTTGGTAACTTATTTGCCCTGTATTTATCTTTCCACACGGAAAACATTTATCCGTAAAAAAGTCACGAACTAGTAGCTAGGTCTCGGATATGAGAAAAATTCATCGGATATTTATGTATTTTCGTAAATAATCTGCGAACTTCGAGAAAGAATGACGAACTCGATATGAAAATTCTAAAACGGTTCATCACTTTTGTTTTACGTGAATAATTAGAAGAATATTACGAGTGATTGGGAAAAGATTCTCAGAGCACTCACAAGCTTGCCCGACAAATCTGGGAACAAGGAAGTAGGTTCGCCTGTACGTGGCCCGCACACATGCTCACCCATACGCGCGGTGCTTGCGTGTGCTCGGATGTGTGCTTCGAGCTCGTCGGATGAGTGGCTAGAAGTTTTATAATACCTATTTTGTTTGGCCTCGATGGCTGCGCGTGTTTACGCACTCCTGGTTTATGTTTAGAAACTGTCGAGTCAGCAGTCAGCAGTCTTTTTCAATCTGAAATTTTCAGGAACTGTTCGTAGGAAATTCGAACTGTTCGTAAGAAACTTCGAAATTTATCCATATATTTCTCATAGAAATAAGGATGTAATGTTTGATTTTTTTATCTCGTATCCGAGACCTAGTTACAAGTTCATGACTTTTTCACGGATAAATTTTTTCCGTGCATTTATGTTTTTTTTTGCAGCTGCTTCCTCCTGAAGATTATATATTTATTTATAAATGTTATTACTTGTATGAAAATGCATTAATTTGGTTAAACAGTAATCCTATTTGCTTGAAAATTCAACTGTTTTGTTGAAAATTCGCTTTTTGGGTTGAAAATTCAAGAATTTTCGTAAAAAATTTAGTTTTTGTTTAAAATTCATATTTTGGTGTTGAAAAATCAACTTAAATCTTTTTTGGATTTTCAAAGACCAATATCATCAAAATTAATTTGAAAATTTACAATAAAAAAATATGACTTTTGATTTTCAAAGACCAAAATCATCCAAATTAATTTGAAAATTTACAATAACAAATTCTGTGATTGTAATCATTTTCATCTGAAATTTTATCAATTGGGAAGATTTATCCGATTTAGAATTGAATACTCTTGTATTTTGATATGCAAAATCATCAAAATCATCATAATTTAAGAATTTTTGATTTGGACATATAGAAAATTTAAGAATTTGCAATTTTTTTCTTAAGTAAGAATTTTCAATTGTAACTTTTCAAAATTATAAAATGATGAATTGTAAATCATTAAAATTGCAGAGTTTTTCATTTTTGCAATTTATACTTATAAAATATGCAAGTTTTATCATTTAAATTCGCAATTTCCTCAATTTGGAAGTTTTAGAATTAAGAACTTGACTTGTGATCTTCAAAATCATCAAAATTTAGAAACTTTTATTCATAAATCTTTAAAATTGAAGATTTTTCAATTTTAACTCTTAAGAATTATAGAAATTTGGGTTGGAAATCTGTAAAATTGAAAAGTTTTTAATTTGTAAAATTTTACAATTCAAAAATATGCAAGTTTTAAAATTAAAATATCTGTAATTTTGATTTACATGAGGAATATCCTAATTTGTAAGATTTAGATTTGAAAACGAAGTTTGATTTTCAAAATCATCTAAATTTAGAAATTTTTATTTATAAATCTGTAAAATTGTAGAGTTTTCAATTGTTACTCTTCAAAATTGTAGAAATTCAAATTGTAAATCATTAAGATTAAATAATTTTGAATTTGGAAAATTTACAATTAAAAATGCTGTCATTTTGATGATTTAATTCCTTCAATTTGAGAGACGTAGAATCTCTCAAGAAAAACTTTACTATTGATCATCAAAATCATCCAAATTTAAGTAAGGTAAACGTCCCAGTAATCGTGACCATATAAGATTTCATTGACTTCAAATATTTAGAAAATTGTTTAGGAAGGATTATTTAAAAAATCATTGGTGCTGATTGAAGCATTAAACATGCTAGAATATTATAAAAATTGTTTTTACATTATATTTGATATTACTTTTTATTTATAAACAATTAAAAGTCAGAAAGCACCGATGTCCCAGTTACCGTGATTTCCAAATCTGCCATGTAAATTGTAATAATAATCGTGAGTCGTTGTCCCAGTCTTCGTGAAAAAGGTTAAGTTTTCTTGAAATCAGTTTTTAGCGATTTGGAGGTGTATTTCAAGTGTATTTTTGGATACAAAAATGTACACACTGGTAATTTGTATAATTAACTTTTTTGCAACATAAATTATAAACACAATGACGAAATTTGATAAATTGCAGTGACTAAAAAAATCAATAATTATATATCTGTTACACATTTTTCTTTATATTATGCAGTATAGATTAATGTTAGCTAATGAAAAACTACTCAATAAATATTAACTTGAATGAAAAATGATAAACTAAAAAATTGATAATGAAATCACTAAAGTCATGCCAATATTTTACATCACCTTTTTTCAGTTTTAAGCACTAATTTATATTACGATTACTGCTCACAGTAACAAGTCAGTTCTCCGATTTCATTTCACGCCTTTTTGAAATTAATTAAATTATTATTTGTCATGAAATATGGAAATAAAATTTTGACAGTAGTTCTAGTCTTCGTGACAGGTCACGATTACTCGAGCAACTGTGCTTTTGAAACGTCCCTATAATCGTGACCGATATTTCTCGAACGAGAAGGTACTAAATGAAGATTTTACTTAATTTTATGAAACAAAAATTATTTTTTATTACAAAAGAATAATTTTTGCCCCGATCAAGTAATTTTTTGAGATATTAAAAGCTTAAACAAAGAAACGCCTTTCCTAACCTAAATTTTAAGCTATTTTCCACGTTTCGTGATTCATCGCCACCGGCAATACAAATTAATTTTTTACCCATGTGCACTATTTGTATAAAAAACTAAGTTTGTTTCCACAACGAGCATGACTTTTCAAACTTACTTAAAAATATTTTAGGATTGTATTTTTATGCGGAAAATAGTTACTTCTGGCCTTTACACCGCAAAACACACGATTACTGGGACCGTCCCGATTACTGGGACATCTACCTTATTTTTACTTATAAATTTTTTTAAATTGAAGAGTTTTCAATCATTGCAAATCTTCAGTATTAAAATACATAAAATAAAACATTCGAAACTAAACAGCTTAACGAATATTGAATTGTGAGCATCTTCAAAAAGAATCAGTGTCGAAAATGAAGACTCGGAATTCCAGATTTAAAGCACACAATAATTTTTTCTTTGCTTCTAATTCCTGCTGGGATAAAATCTCACGTTTAAAAAAAAAGTTACAGATCTAGTGCAGTCTGTTATTCCTTCAGTCCATATGGATGAAATTTCGGTAACTTTTATCGTTCACTAGTTGCAAGTTGAAACAAATGAAGCATTTAATTTCGCATCAGAATTCAGAGAAGAAAAATGTCCGTGAGGTTTGAAACGAATTGAACAAAATGTAGAGACCGCGAATCGAAGGAAAACTTTTTATTAACGTCCGACAGACTAAAACTAGATTGAAACTATATGGCAAAACGAAACACCAATTTCGCGACTATATTACATTTGTGGCTAGATAAAGCGATATATATCAATACAAATTCCAAAATATCTTTCCTGCAATTTATACTGAAATTCCACTCATATTTTCTAGTTAATCAAAAGTTAGAAAAATATTTGCAGATTCTTCTTTTCTCTCAAAAAATACCAAGACTGAGTTCAAACCCATTTCATAATTAACCCCAAAAACATTTAAACTGGTCTTACCCCCTCCCCAAACATTTATACAGCAAAATCTCACGCACGATTCAAATACAAAAATTATAGTCAAAGTACAAAACTTTCCTCATTTCCTATCATTTCCCCTACTTCCCCACTCAATTTTCACTCACTTGCCCTCTCTTCACTTTTCCTACTTCCCCTACACACCCTTTTATTATTTTCCCTACTTCCTCTCCCCTTACTCCCCCTTATTTCTCTCACTTCCCCTCCCCTCATCCCCCTACTGCCCCTCCCTTAATTTATTATTAATTCTCCTGCTGCACCTCCCCTCATTCTCCATGAATTCTACTGCTGCCCCTTCCCTAATTTCCTATCGATTCCCCTACTCCCCCTCCCATCATATCCCCCCACTACCCCTACTTGTCCTCGCCACATTTCTACTAATTTCACCTCAAGACCCCTACTTTCCCTCACCTAATTTCCCCTCACATTCTCTACTACCCCTTCTCTCATTTCCATCCACTTTTCATGCTCCCACTCACCTTATTTCCCCCAAATACCCTAATCCCCCTCCCATCCCTTCCCCTGCTTACCCTCTCATAATTTACCCTCACTCTCTCTACTTCCTCTCCCTACTTTCCCCACACTTTCCCTACATACCCTACGATACCCTAAAAATCTGAAAACCGAGCACTAGGGTGGTCCAAAAATTCGACTTTCAATTTTTTGTGATCGACCCCCCCCCCCCCCCATTTTTTTTTTTTTCGGAAAAAAAAACTAGGGTTAGTATCAGGGGGGGGGGCTGGGGGGGGGGGGTTATAAGCGAAAATAATTTTACGAACTTAGATAACATTTAGAACTTAGAACCAATAAAAAAATCCAACTATATTTTTGGGTAAAAGTTCATTTATTATTGAGGAGGCTACTATTATATTTTTTGTTCGGAATTCATCTCCTTTGGTTAAAAATGCTATTATTTGGTTGAAAATTTCATTCTTTTGTTGAAAATGCAACTATATTGTTGAAAAGTCATCTTTTTTATCAAAAGTTCAACTACTTTGTTAAAAATTCATTTTTTAGTTGAAGGTTCATCTCTTTGGTTGGAAATTTATCTATTTTGAGTAAAATTTGTAGCATTTTTGGTTCAAAATGAATGCTTTAAACTCACAATTAAACTCTTCCATTCTTATTGGTTGAAAACTTATCCTTTTCGGATAAAAATACAATCGATTATCTCACTTAAAGTTGAAAATTCAACTATTTGCTTTCAAATGAACTTTTATGTTAAAAATTCTACTGTTTCGTAGAAAATTCATCTTTTTGGCCTGAAAATTCAACAATTCTGTAGAAAATTGAACTGTCTGGTTGAAAATTAAACATTTTGGTTGAAAAATCATATTTTCTGGTTGAAAATTCAACTTTTTTGTAGATAATTCGTCTTTTTGGCTTTAAAATAAAATAATATTTTTAAAAATTCATGTATTTTGTTCAAAATTCGTCTTTTTGGTAAAAAATTAAAATTGTATAAGTTAAAAATTCAACTATTCGGTTAGAAATTCAACTATTTTGTTAAATAAGTCATCGTTTTTGATAAAAAATTCAACTATATGTTGAAAATTCATGGTAGAAAAGTCATTTTTCTCGGTTGAATATGAACTTTTGTGATGAAAAATCAAACTGTCTTCTAAAAAAATTGTCTTTCTGTCTTAAAAATTCTAATATTTGATTGAATTATAACTTTTTTTATTTAAAAATTCGATCATTTGATTGAAAATGCATCTTTGTATGCTGAAAATTCAACTATTTGGTTAGAAATTCAACTATTTTGTTAAAAATCTAAACATTTTTGGAAAATTTAACTATTTTGTTTAATAAGTCATCATTTTTGATAAAAAATTCAACTATGTTGTTAAAAATTCATCCCTTTGGATTTAAAATTTATCTTTTGAGTTAAAAAAGTCATCTTGCTTGGTTAAAAATTTATGTTTCTTCGTTTAAAAGTAACATTTTTGTCCAAAATTCAACTGTCTTTAAAAAAATTCGTCTTTTTGGTCAAAAATTCAACTTTTTTGTTGAAAATGCTATATATTTTGGCTTGAAATCTTAGGAATTTAAAGTGTAATTATTTGAACAATTCTTTCGTTCTTAAAACAATTTTCCCCCTGTTAATCGTAAACAGTTTTTCTCTGGAGTTAATGACATAATTAACGAATATCAAAAGTAATATTTTTTATATACGATATTTGGCAATTGTTTAAATAATTTTTTCATAATTCGCGAAATTTTATTATTTTCTTGAATTAATGTCGCAGGTAATGAATGGTACGAGTGATATTTTTTGTGAAAGACAGTTTGTAATTATTAAAAAAAATTCCATTTGTTTAAACAATGTTTTCCCCTATAAATCTTGAAAATTTACTATATTATGGAATTAATAATGCAGTTCATGAATGTTAAGAGTGATATCTGTTGTGAAAGACAGTTTTGCAATTATTTAAACAATTAATAATCATTCACTTGCGACTTTTCATAGGAAAGGTGGAGAAAACTGTTGTTTTTCGCACAGTTTACGAAAGTAGCCGAAAAACATCATTTTCAAAATTCCTTAATTTTTCCCTGACCAATTTTTCATTTTTGTGACCATTTTCATGCAAGGAGAAAAAAATCATGTTGCTTTTTACATGGGAAGACAATTTTGTAAGTTGACAAACTGACGTATACTAATAATTAATATACTAGGAAATATAGGAACTTCAATGTGGATAGACTAAATTTGAATTTGAAGGTTATTATTAATAATAATAACAACAAATTGCAATAAAGTGATAATTTTCATCTAAAATAATGAATTTTCCAACCAAAAAGGCGAATTTTCAACTCATAAAAATTTTTCAGTCACGAAAGAAAAAAAACATTCATCCACATTGTTGAACTTTTAAGTCAAAAGATGAATTTTCTGTTATACAGTTGAATTTTCAACCAAAAATGGAAAAGTTACAATTTCAGCTAAAAAAAATAATTTAAAAAAAAACGACAAATTTCAAAAAAAAAATAGTTAAATTTTCAACTAAAATGATGAATCTTCAACTGGAATAGTTAAATTTCCAATTAAAAAAATTAAATTTCAACTAAAAGAAAAACCAGTTTTCAACCATGATGCATTTTCAACTAAGATGAAGAATCTTTAATAAAAACATGATTTTTTAATAAAGTGGTTTCACGTTCAACCAAGTAGTTCAGCTTTCAACCAAAAAGATGAATTTTCAAAAAAATAGTTAAATCTTCAAATATAGAAGAATGATTTTAAACCAAACAGTTGCATTTTTGTCAAAAAAAGAGAAGTTTTAAACCAAAAAGACGAACAATAAAAACTGTTGAATTTTCGACTAATAATAATAATAATAATAACAAATTGCAATAAAACGAGGTATTTCAACTAAAATGATGAATTTTCCAACCGCAAAGACGAATTTTCAATAAATAAAGATTTTTTGGTCATGAAAGAAAAGAAATTTCATTCACATTGTTGAACTTTTAAGCCAAAAGACGAATTTTCTGTAAAACCAAATAAACAAAACAAAAAAGAAATTTCAAACCAAAAAGATTAGTTTTCTACTAAAAAAGACAAATTTTCAACTAAAAGAATATCAATTTCTAACCGAGAATGGAAAATTAACAATTTGAGATGAAAAAAAATTTAAACAAAAAAGACGAATTTCAAAATAGTTAAATTTTCAATCAAAGAGATCAATCTTTAACTAGAATGACGAACTTTAAACTGAAATAGGTAAATTTCCAGTTAAAAAAATTGAATTTCAAAAGTGGTTCAACATTCAACCAAGTAGTTCAACTTTTAACCAAATCGATGAATTTTAAATGAATAATGTAATAGTAGATATGTCAACCAAAAATTTTTTATTTTAAATAAAAAAACACGAATTTTCAACAAAACAGTTACATCCTCAGCAAAGAAGAATGATTTTAAACCAAAAAGTTGCATTTTTAATAAAAAAAAAGGAAATTTCAAATCAAAAAGATTAGTTTCATACCAAAAAAAGACAAATTTCCAACTAAAAAATATCAATTTTCAACAAAAAATGAATGGTTACATGTTCAGGTACAAAAATTAATTTTAAACAAAAAAAATCGAATATTAAAAAAAAACACAGTCCAACTTTCAACCAGAGAGATGAATTACTTAAATGATGAGTCTCCAACTGGAATAGTTAAATTTCCAGTTCAAAAATTAAATTCCAACTAAAACAAAACCGAAAAAAAACAATTTTCAACCAAAGTGATGAACTTTCAACTAAGATGATGAATCTTCAACTAAAATGATGAATCTTCAACAAAAACATGATTTTTTAATAAAGTGGTTCAACGCTCAACCAAGTAGTTCAACTTTTAATAAAAAATATGAATTTTCAACGAATAATGTAATAGTAGATATTTCCAAAAAAATATATGTTAATTTTAAATAAAAAACAGTTAAATTCAACCAAAAAGACGAATTTTCAACAAAATAGTTAAATCTTCAACCAAAGAAGAATTATTTTAAACCAAACAGTTGCATTGTTGCAAATTTTGTCGTTTTTCATCCCATATGTGATGAAATAGAATAAGATTCAGGCACATTAAAAACCGTTCAATATTCCAAAAACTTGAACCTTCAAAAAATAAAAGTGTAAAAGTAAAAGAAAAGTGTTTGTTTGAATCAAACAAATTTCGTCTTTGATATAGGGTCAAATAAACATTTGTTTTATCCAAACAAAACTTATTTCATTCAAAAACTCCACTGTTTAACTCAAACAAAATTTTATTTCAATCAAAACAAATTCTATGTTTGATACAGGATCAAACAAATATTTGTTTGATTCAAACAAACATTTTTCTGAGTGTGGACGAATCGACAAGAACCTTCTGTTATTCTAATTTTGCGTTATTTCATAATTGACTAAGCGTGACACCTAATAATAAAGGAATATAAATTTGAAAAGTGGCCTTATGGGTTCCAACCGGAAGTTTCTGATAAATCTATCTTCCATCTCGTATACATGTGACAGGATGTCGTACTTCAACGCATTTTCGTGACGCCGTGAGCATGGATTTTTGTGTTACGTGAGCACGCGAAAAGTAATTAAATCAACGGAAATAACGACAGGGCCGGCAGAATAACATTTTAACATTTTTCAGAGTATAGAATTCCATACCCTCTCTAATCTAGGATAAGGAATTCCATACCCTCTCTAATCTAGGACATGGAAACCCATACTGTCTCCGATCTTGGGTATGGAATTCCATACCTTCTCCGATTTAGGGTATGAAATTATATACTCTCTCCGATATACGGTATGGAATTCCTTATCCTCTCTTATCCAGAGTATGGAAGTCCATACTCTATCTGATTTTTGATATGGAATTCCATACCATCTCTGATCTAGGGTACAAGAGTCCATATACTCTCTCGGATCTCGGGTATGGAATTCGATACTCTCTCTAGCTATGCTATGGAAGTCCGTTCTCTCTCTTTCTCTCTCTCTCTCTCTGTTCATGAGTATAGAATTACATACCCTCTCTAATCTAGGAAATGGAAAGGCATATTGTATCCGATCTTGGATATGGAAATCCATACCCTCTCCGATCTAGGATATGGAATTCTATACCCTTTCCGATATACGGTATGGAATTCCATATCCTCTCTAATCCAGAGTATTGAAGTCCATACTGTATCCGATGTTTGATATGGAATTCCATACCATCTCTGATCTAGGGTACAAGAGTCGATATTCTCTCGGTTCTTGGGTATGGAAGTATATATTCTCTCGGTTCTTGGGTATGGAAGTCCATACTCTCTTTTATATAGGCTATGGAAGTCTGTACTCTCTCTTTCTCTCTCTCTGTTCATGAGTATAGAATTACATACCCTCTCTAATCTAGGACATGGAAATGCATATTGTATCCGATCTTGGATATTGAAATCCATACCCTCTCCGATCTAGGATATGGAATTCTATACCCTTTCCGATATACGGTATGGAATGCCCTATCCTCCCTAACCCAGAGTATTGAAGTCCATACTGTATCCGATCTTTGATATGGAATCCCATACGATCTCTAATCTAGGGTACGAGAGTCCATATTCTCTCGGATCTTGGGTATGGAAGTCCATACTCTCTTTTATATAGGATATGGAATTCCGTACTCTCTCTCTCTATCTCTGTTAATAAGTATAGAATTACATACCCTCTCTAATCTAGGACATGGAAATGCATATTGTATCCGATCTTGGATATGGAAATCCGTACCCTCTCCGATTTAGGATATGGAATTCTATACCCTTTCCGAGATATACGGTATGGAATTCCATATCCTCTCTAATCCAGAGTATTGAAGTCCATACTGTATCCGATCTTTGAGATATGGAATTCCATACCATCTCTGATCTAGGGTACAAGAGTCCATATTCTCTCGGTTCTTGGGTATGGAAGTCTATATTCTTTCGGTTCTTGGGTATGGAAGTCCATACTCTCTTTTATCTAGGCTATGGAAGTCCATATTCTCTCTCCGTTTATGAGTATAACATTACATACCCTATCTAATCTAGGACATGGAAATCCATACTGTATTCAATCTCGGATATGGAATTACATACCCTCTTCGATCTAGGGAATGGAATTATATATCCTCTCCGATATACGGTATGGAATTCCATCTCCTCTCTTATCTAGTGTATGGAACGCCATACTCTATCTGATCTTGTTTATGGAATTCTATACCCTCTCTGATCCAGGGTATGGAGTTCTATAACAACTCCGATCTAGAGTATAGATTTATATACCCTCTCCGATGTACGGTATATAATTCCATACCCTCTCTAATCTAGGACATGGAAATCCATACTGTCTCCCATCTTGGGCATGGAATTCCATACCCTCTTCTATCTAAGGTATGGAAGTCCATACTCTCTCCGATCATGGCTATAAAATGCTATACCCTCTCCGATTTTGGGTATAGGATTCCAAACCCTCTCCGATCTAAAGTGTGGAAGTCCATACTCTCTTCAATCTAGGGTATGAAATTCTATACTCTCTCCAATCTAGGGTATGGAAATATAAACCCTCTGCGATATACGGTATGGAATTCCATACGCGCCATGTACATTTTTGGCTGTCGCTGGGGGGATCGTGCAAAAAAAAATACGTTTTATGCATGTTTTTTTTAAATTCCTATTTTTTGGGTAGTATATGAATCATCTTGGTTAAAAAGTCATCGTTTTGGTTGAAAATTCAATTAATTGTTTGAATGTTGAACTCCTTTGTTTAAAATCCACTTTTTTGTAAAACATTCATAGTTTTTGGTTAAAAATTGATCTTTTTTCATTTGAAAATTCAACCATTTGGTTGAAAATTCATGTAGATTGTTGAAAATTTCTTTTGTGTAGAAAATTTATCTTGTTGGTTTAAAATTCGTCCTTTTTAGTTGAAAATGCATCTGTTTGGTCGAAAATAATTTGTTTTGGTTCAGAATTTAAAGAGTTTGTTTAAAATTTGTGTTCTTTGGTTGAATTCAACTGTTTTTAATTTCAAATTAAAATCTTTTTTGTGAGAATTCATCTTTTTTTGTTCAAAAATCAACAACTCGGTTTAAAGTTGAACTATATTGTAAAAAAGTCATGTTTTTTGGTTGAAGATTCATCATTTTATTTTACAGTTCAACTCTTTGGTAATAAATTAACTATTTTCGTGAAAATTCATCTTTTTAGTTAAATTCATTTCGTTGAAAATTCTTTTTTTTTTTGTAAATTATTCTTTTATTTTATTTTTTATTTTTATTCAAAAGATTCATTCAGAAACGCTCAACTATTTGATTGAAAATTTAACTATTTCATTTTTGGTTGAAAACTTATCATTTTTAGTGCAAAATTCAACTATTGGTGAAGATTCATGTATGCTGTTGAAAATTCGTTCTTTGGTAAGAAATTCATCTTTTATGGTAGAAAAAGACATCTTTTTTGGATGAAAATTTATCTTTTTCACTTGAAAATTCAAGTGTTTGGTTAAATATAATAATGTTTTCTTTATTGAAAATTAACTTTCTGAATGAAAATTCATCTTTTCCGGCTTAGAAGTCAATTGTTTTCTAAAACATATGACTTTTTATCTTGAAAACTTATCTCTTTCCTTGAAAATTCGTCTTTTTGGATAGAACATTAATTTTTTTTGTTGAAAATTGAACTATTTGTTAAACAGTCATTTTTTAAAGATTCACCTCATTGGTGGCAAATTTAAATTTAATATAATTTAATCATAATAATTATAATAATAATTTAATTTCATATAATTTAACTAAAATTTATTTTGTTCAAAATTGTATTTTTTGGTAAAAGATTAATTTTTAATCTAAAGAATTAACTATTCCATTTTTAGTTTAAAAATTATCCTTTATGAGATAAAAATTCATCTCTTTGGTAGCAAATTCATATATTTTGTTAAAATTTCGTCTTTTTGGATAGAAAATTAATCTTTTTTCTTGAAAATTCATCCGCTTGGTTGAGGATTCAACTATTTTGGTAAAAATTCGTATTTTTGTGTAGAATTCAACTTCTTTTGATTTCAAATTTAAATCTTTTTTGGCTGAAGATTCATCATTTCAGTTGGGAATGCAACTATTTGGTTGTGAATTAACTTTTGTGCTCAGAATTGATATTTCCTTGTTTAAAAGTCACCTTTTTTGTAGAAAATTGATCTTTCTGGCTTAAAAATTCAAACATTTGGTAGAAAATTAAACTATCAGATTGAAAGCTAACTTTTTTCTTGAAAAATCATCTTTCTTGGATGATACTGATCTGTTTTGTTGAAAATTCATCTGTTTTTGTTTGAATTTAATTCATTTTTGTTGGAAAATTCGACCATTTGGTTGAAAATGCAAGATTGAAAATCCATCTTTACGGTAAAAAAGTCATCTTTCTTGGTTAACATTTTGGTTAAAAATTCAACTATTTTGTTGAAAACTCATATTTTTAGTTGAAAATTCAACTATTTTGGTACACAATTTAATTATGTGGTTACAAATGTAATCATTTATTTGAAAATTTGACTATTTGGTAGAAAATTAACTTTTTTGCTGAAAAATCATATTTTTGGATTAAAAATCCAACTGTTTTGTAGATAAATCATCTTTTTGGCTTCAAAATTCAACAGTTTTATTGAAAATTCATGTATTTTAATGAAAATTCATCTTTGTAATTTAAAAATTTATCTATTAGATTAAAAATTCAACTATTATGTTAAAAGTTGGATTATTTTATTGAAAATTTAATTACTTTGTCAAAGTCATCTTTTTTGGTCGAAAATTCAACTGTTTTGTTCAAAATTCGTTCTTTTTAATTTAAAATCCATATTTCATGGTAGGAAAGTTATCTTGCTTGGTTAAATATTCATACCTCTTGGTTCAAAGTTAACTTTTTGGTTGAAAATGCAACTGTCCTCGAAAAAATTGCTCTTTTTGTTCTGGAAATTTAACTATTTGGTTTAAGATACTACTGTTTTTGAAGCAAGTTTAATCTCTTTTTATTAAAAATTCGATCACTCGATTGAAAATTCAAAAATTCAACTACTTTGTTGAAAATTTAGTTTTTTTGTTTAAAACTCACATTTTTGGTTGAAAAGTCAATTATTTTGGTAGACAATGCAATTATCTGCTTAAAAATTAACTATTTATTTGAAAATTTAACTATTTGGTAGAAAATTAACTTTTTTGTTGAAAAATCATATTTTTGGGTTAAAAATTCAACTTTTTTGCAGATAATTCATCTTTTTGGCTTCAACATTGAACAGTTTTATTTAAAATTCATGTAATTTCTTGAAAATTCGACTTTTCCATAGAACATTACTCTTCTTGGTTGAAAAGTTCATCTTTGTATTAAAAAAATGAAACTTTCATTATTTTGTAGAAAATTCAACTATTTTGTTAAAGTCATCTTTTTTGGCCTAAAATTCAACTGTTTTGTTAAAAATTCGTCCTTTTAGAATGAAAATCCATCTTTCATGACATAAAAGTCATATTCCTTGATTGAAAATTCATAGTTCTTGGTTAAAAGTTAACTTTTTGGTTGAAAATTCAACTGTCTTGGAAAAATTGGCCTTTTTGGCTTGAAAATTTAACTATTTAGTTGAAGATTCAATTTTTTTTAATCCAGTTTAATATTCTTTATTATAAATTCGATCATTTGGTTGAAAATTCAATTATTTTGGTGGGTAATTTAATAATCTGGTTAAAAATTAACAATTTATTTGAAAATTTAACTATTTGGTAGAAAATTAACTTTTATATTGAAAAATCGTATTTTTGGGTTAAAAATTCAACTGTTTTGTAGATAATTCAAAATTTTGGCTTAAAAATCCAACGATTTTATTGAAAATTCATGTATTTTGTTGAAAATTCAACTATTTTGTTCCAGTTATATTTCTTGGTCAAAAATTCAACTGTTTTATTTAAAATTCGTCCTTCTAAATTGAAAATCTATCTTTGAGGGTAAAAAAAGTCATCTTGCTCAGTTAAGAATTGATTTCTTGGTTGGAAATTCAACCGTATTAAAAAAAAATTTGTCTTTTTGGCTTGGAAATTTAACTATTTGGTTAAAAATGCTACTGTCTTTGAATAACGTTTCCTCTTTTTTATTAAAAAATTCGATCACTTATTCAACAATTTGATTAAAAATTCAACTAATTTGTTGAAAATTTAATTACTTTGTTGTAAACTCATATTTTTAGATAAGAATTCAACTATTTTGGTAGACAATTTAATTATCTGGTTAAAAATGAACGATTTATTTAAAAATTCAACTATTTGGTAGAAAATTAACTTTCTTGTTGAAAAATCATATTTTTGGGTTAAAAATTCAACTGTTTTGTAGATAATTAATCATTTTGCTTTCAAAATTTTGCATAAAATTATTCATGATAAAATGGATTTCTGTTCTATCTTAATTTTAAAAAAAGTTCAATTACTTTGTTGAAAATTCAACTATTTTGTTATAGTCATCTTTTTGGTCGAAAATTCAACTGTTTTGTTCAAAATTCGTCTTTTTAGATTGAAAATCCATATTTTACGGTAGAAGTCATCGTTCTTGGTTGAACATTTATATTTCTTGGTTGAAAGTTAACTTTTTGATTGAAAATTCAACTACGTAGTTAAAAGTTCAACTATGTTGTTCAAAGGTCTCTTTTCTTGAAAGTGCAACTACTATCGGCTTACTCCTAGCTTGTACAAGAGGCAATGGGAAAAATTTAAAAAAATTCATGAATATGAGGAAAACATTTGTGAACAAATTGCAGTTGACAAATTTGAGAAATAATGAAAATTGTTGCTTAAAATTACAAAAATGTACAACTATACTATCTTCAGTTCTAATGAAGATATTAAAGCGATTCAAACTCCAAACTGTAACGGATAGGCTCTGTAATTATTTACAATCTCCCGGAAGAATGTGATTGTTTTATTTTTGGTGAAAATCGCGATATTTTCGGACATTTTTTTTTGTTGGAAAGTAAGTGTTAGAAACCAGCAGGGGTGAATTTTTTTGCTGCCGGTCAGAAGAGGAGTCAATATCTGGGTAGTAGTTCAGAAGCACGGGTCAAAGAAAGGCACCAGCGTTCGGCAGCAAAAAAATGCACCCCCGCTGGTTTCTAACACTTACTTTCCAATAAAAAAAAATGTCCGAAAATGTCGCGATTTCCACCAAAAATAAAACAATCACATCCTTCCGGGAGATTGTAAATGATTACAGAGCCCATCCGTTACAGTGTGGAGTTTGAATCGCTTTAATATCTTCATTAGAACTGAAGATAGTATAGTTGTACATTTTTGTAATTTTAAGCAACAATTTTCATTATTTCTCAAATTTGTCAACTGCAATTTGTTCACAAACGTTTTCCCCATATTCGTGAATTTTTTCAAATTTTTCAGTCTGCAAGGCACAACAATTTTTTTACATTAACGTCTTTAAGCTCATTTACGTGGAACACTTTCAGCTTTCAAATGAATATTTACTTATTACTCTAACATTTTTTTTTTGGCTCAGTTGTTAAGCTTCAAAGGCAGATGCCTATAATTTTTGCGCCGATAGTAGTTATTTCTTAATGCAACTGTTTGTCACAGCCAACAGATACGTTACTTTCTGTGATATGAGGGGGAGGGGGGCAAAAGTACGATCGCCGACGAGGGGGACGGGGTAGGTCAAGAATAGCCAGAAAATGATGGCCCCTAACCCTAACGAATGAGAAAATAAGAGGCCAGAAATGCACAGCGAGCAAAAAATGTATGTACGTCGCGAGTTGGGGAAACTAGACCGTAACGAATCAGGGCTAGAGCGATTCCTTTTGGTGTGACGTTCGATGTTCCGGAGGAGCGATTGGATCGGCGATTTCAGCTGGGGTCATTTGAGCTCAATGCCGGCATAAATTCTGTTTCAAAATAGGACCACACGCATTGGTTCCATGTGTGTGTATAGCATCGAGTCCTATACCTAACGTGGAAAAAATCGATACCGCGCATTTTCCCCCTGGTGTTAGGTTTAGCTTCGATTACTGCACCACCTTCGCGCAAAACCCGAGTCGCACTAACGGACATCCGCCAATCGCGAGCTTCCAATCGATTCCCGACTCAACGGTTACGAGGGCTCGACTTCCCTTCTGCGTATTTAGGAAAAAGCTTGTTTTTCCCTAGGTTTTTCCTCAAGTCTTCCACTCGGCAATATATTTTCTCTCGTTTTCTTTTGTGCTGTACTTTTACTCAATTTTTGTTTGAGGAAATTCAGCATCTTTTTGTGCACTCGAAATTTGAATCAGTCAAAAATGTATTTAAGAAGAAGAATGTTTTTCTCTCGGGTTTTCCTCAATTTTTCCACTCTGCAATATATTTTCTCTCGTTTTCTTACTGTGCTGTATCTTTACTCAATTTTTATTGGACAAAAATTGAGCATGTTTTATATTTATGCACTCTAAATTTGAATCAGTCAAAAGAGTATTTAGGAGAAGGCATGTTTTGCCCCCTGTTTTTCCTCAAGTTTTTTACTCTGAAATATATTTTCTCCCGTTTTCTTGTTGCGCTGTATCTTTTCTCAATTTTGATTTGAGGAGATTGAGCATCTTTTATTTTTTTGTCCACTCTAAATTTGAATTAGTCAAAAGAGTATTTAGGAAAAAGCATGTTTTTCCCTCTGTTTTTCC
>CAKNYM010052425.1:57530-76182 GCA_932195095.1 Andricus curvator
CCCTCAGGTTTTCCTCATGTTTTCCACTCTACAACATATTTTCTCTCATTTTCTTGTTGTGCTGTATTTTTACTCAATTTTAAATGAAGGAAATTTAGCATCTTTTTTTTTCACCGTCAGTTTGAATCAGTCAAGAGTGTATTTAGCAAAAAGAATGTTTTCCCCTCGGTTTTTCCTTAGGTTTCCGCTCTGAAAGATATTTTCTCTCGTTTTCTTGTTGCGCTGTATTTTTACTCAATTTTGACTGGAGGAACTTAAACATCATTTTTTTGTGCTCTCTAAATTTGAATCAGTGAAAAATGTATTTAGGAAAAAGAATGCCTTTTCCAAGGGTTTTCCTCAAGTTTTCCACTCTGCATTTTTTCATTTTCCCTAAGTATTAATATTCAAAGATCTGTATTATAATCTTGAAAATTTCAAATTTATCTTTTTTAATTAAACCAAAAATTATGAATTTTCAATCCAAAAACAAATTTTCAAGAAAACAGTTGAATTTTTGACCAAAAATGGAATGGTTAAATTTTCAATTTAAACAATTATTTTTCATAAAAAAAAATTTCAACCAGTTGCATTCGACGAAAAAAAAGAGGAATTTATAACAAAAGAGTTGAATCCTCAACCAAACAGTTGAAATTTCAACAAAGAAGATTCATTTGTGACCTAAAAAAACGAATTGTCAACAAAAGAGTTAATTTTTGAAAATAAAAAGTCGAATGTTTTAAAAAACAGTTGACTTTTTAAATGGAAAAGATGAATTTACAACAAGAAGATTAATGCTCTACCAAAAAAAGGCGATTTTAAAAATGAAAAACATGAATTTTTAACAAACTTGTTGAATTTTAAAGCCAAAAAGGCGAATCGATTGTAAAAGAATTAAATTTTCAAACCAAAAATATTAATTTATAACAATAAAGTTAATTTTCTACTAACAAAGTTAAATTTTTCAATAAATAGAATAATTTTTCAATAAATAGTTGAATTTTCAAAGAACAACATGAATTTTCAACAAAAAAGTTAATTTTCAACTTAATAGTTTAATCTTCTCCAAACCGTTAAATTTTCAAGCCAAAAAAGACCAATTTTCTACAATAAATTTAAACTTTCTACCCAAAAGTATGAATTCTTAACAACAACAAAATGAATTTACAATCAATGGTTGAATTTTCAACTAAAATGATGAATCTTCAACAACAACAAAATTAATTTTTCACAAAGTAGTTCAACTTTAAACCAAGTAGTTGACATTCCTTCTCAAAATTTTCAAGCCAAAAAAGATAAATTTTCTACAATACGTTTAAGCTTTCTACCCAAAAATATGAATTTTTAACAAAAGAAATGAATTTTCAATCAATGGTTGAATTTTCAACTAAAATGATGAATCTTTACAAAACACAATATATTTTTCACAAAGTAGTTCAACTTTAAACCAAATAGTTAACTTTTCATCCCAAAAAGATGAATTCTTAACAAAGTACATGAATTTTAAACAAAAAATGGAATATTTACATTTTCAGTTTAAAAAATTAACTTTGAACCAAAAAAATAAATTTTTAACAACAATAATAAATAGTCAAATTATAAACCAAAAAGATGATTTTTTAACTAAGTAGATTAATTTATTAGCAAAAAGACGAATTTTTAATCAAATAGTTGAATTTTCAACCTAAAAAGATGAATTCTCAACAAAAAAGTAATAGATGATATTTCAACCAAAAAAGATCAAATTTCTACCAAAATAGATGAATTTTTGAAGCAAAAAGAGGAATTTTCCACCAAATAGTAGAAATTTCTGAAAAAAAGTTGTTAAATTTTTAGGCCAAAAATTTAATTTACTACAAAACACTTTAATTTGAAACCCGGAAATTAGACCTTTCAATTAAAAACTTCATTGAAAAAAAACGAATTTTTGAAAGAATAGTTCAATTTTCTACCACAAAGGATTACTTTTTAACAAAATTGTTCAATTTTCAAATCGTTTTGTTGTACAAACCAAACATTTTTCTCAGTGAATGATAACAATTAGCGGGTATAATTATTAATATCATAATGAAGAAGAAAAAATGATCAAAAATCCTTCTCAATCCTAATTGGGACTACTGAAAAATCACATTCCCGATTTAGAAAATTCCCGAATTTGAACAATTAAAAAATTTTCCTTTATAAATATTATTTATTTATTAGAAATACAAAAATAAAATATTTTTAATGTTTGAAGTTTCTAAAATTATTGCTTAAATTTAAAATAACTGAAAAAAATATATTTCAGGATGCCAATTTTTTCAATTATTGTTTTTTTTAATTCAAGCAATAATTTTAGAAACTTTAAACATTAAAAAATGTTTTTCTCATAAAAATATTTGATGACTGTATTTTCAATAAATAAATAATATTTATAACAAAAATTTTCATGTGTTCAATTTCGGGAATATTCAGAAAGACTGAAAAATAAAATTCCCGGCACTGTAAAATTCCCGAATTGGAACATTCCCGAATATAATAAAATTTCTAAATAATACAATTCCCGAAGAATAAAACTCCTGAAACATAAAATTACTGAACAGTTTATAATATTACAGAATTAGAAAATCACCGAATAATAAAATTCCCGACAGTTTATAATATTACCGAATTTGAAAATTCCGGACAGAAAATTACCGAAAGTTTATAAAATTATTGTTTGAATTTGAAATAAGAATAATTGAAAAAATATATTTACGGATGCATTTTTTTTCAATTATAGTTATTTCAAATTCAAACAATAATTTTAGAAATTTTACAAGAAAATTAATTGTTTAAATTCGGAAATTTTCTTCTTTTCGGCTTTTTTCAGTCGTCCCTCATCATTATTGGGATAATTATCATTCCCAAAAAATTACGAGTTAATTGTTACCATTCGCCTTTAAATGCATTTTAAATTAATTTTTTATTCACCTTTTTTCAATCTCTTTTAATACCTTAAATTTGAATTCATTAGTGTGTTCAGTTATTTCCACATGGTAGAACATTTTAAAGGGGATGTTCCGGAGTGTAAAATAAAACGAGGAATTAAAAAGCCGTAAAGAAATGGGGAAAAATCGAGTGAAAAATAACTACACTAAGAGGGAGAAAAGAAATCTAAAGCTGAATAATGATCCACTTATTATAATTCTCTAGGGTGAGATATTCATTCGAAGTTATCAATGGGAAACTTATCAGAAATTGGAAGACTAGCCTAATAATGAAAAAACGATTTTTAATAATTGTTGAAATGTATCTTTAAAGACAAAAAAAGGGGGAGAAAAATAGATTTTTGGGTATTTTTGTACTAATTCGATATTTTAGAAATGAACTTTAAGATTTTAAACAATTGATTTTTATTTAAATAAGTCACTGAATTATGGCACTTTTGTAGTGGTTAAATGAGCCTATGGTTAACCAAATTAATTGAGCTAAAAAGTGCGGAAATAATTAAATATTATATTATCGCGATCATAAAATATTTAAACATTTCCGCACTTCAGGTAATTAGTTTAAACTGATTTTTTTATCAATTAGAACATTTTGCGCGCCGCGCGCGCACTAATTACTCTTTCTTTAGAAAAAAACTCTGTTTATATATTTATGTTTATTTATTATTATTTATTTATTATTTATTGATCCTTTAATATGACAAATTTCACTTCACAACGTTACATTACATTTTCAAGATTTTCGCTAATCGTGAATAGCGACTGAAAACCCGTTTTTGGTTCCAAATTCAACTACTTAGTTTATTGTAGAACTACTTTATTAAAAATTAATTTTTTTGGTTGATAATTCATCATTTTAGTTGAAAATTTTTTTTGTGTGAAAAATTCATATTTTTGTTGATGATTCATCATTTTAGTTGAAGAATCTTTTTTTGTTGTTTAAAATTTAATTATTTTGTTAACATTTAATTTTTTTAACTGAAAATTTAACTGTTTCATGTTTGGTTAAACATTAATCTTCTTCAGTTGAAAATTCAACTATTTATTTGAAAATTTCTGTATTTTTTTGAAACTTCGTTTTTTGTGGCAGAATATTAATTTTTTTGGTCACTGACCGTTTTGGTTGAAAATTCAACTATTACGTTGAAAATTCCATTAAAAATTCAAATATTACAAATTATTCTTTTTTTGTAGAAAATTAATCCTTCTGGTTGAAAATTAATTTCTTTGGTTAAAAATTAGTTTTTTTAATTCAATTTTTAACTGAAAATATAATTACATTTTTTGTCATATTTTTTTTTGTTTTGATAGACATTTAATCTCTTTGGTTGAAAATTCATTTGTTTAGGTGAAAACTGAAATATTTCGTTGAGCATTTATTTAATTTGGTTAAAAACTTATTTCTGTGACTGAAAATAAAATTATTATATTTTGTTGTTGAAAATTCATCTTTTTTGGCATTCATTCATTTGTCAAATAATTTTTTGGTTGAAGTAGACAAGCTCTACATTTTTGGCATCCCATATACGTATATTTGAACAATTATAACTTGTGTGAATGATTTGAAAAAAGAATTTATAAATTGTTTTTTACAATATTAAAAATGTGCTTTATAAAAATGACAACATTTTTGAAAATTGTAATTCGAATATTTATTTTAGATCCATATTTAGGAGGAATTTCCTTTTCTGTAAAGTTGATCTTGATTTAGATGAAAATGTTGAGGTTGGAAATTATTTTTGAATTAGAGGTAGTTGTACTTGGTGGTTTGGGTAAGTGGGTTAAAGAGTTAAAAAGTTAAAAAGTTGGAGCGGAGAGAGTGAGAGTGAGAGTGAGGAGAAGATTAAAGCAGTTAGGAGTTGTTGTTTGGGAAATTATGCGGGGCTTTAACCTTTGGGGATTGAAGAAATTGTATTAAAAATTGAATAAGTAAATAACGGAAAGAGTAAGACAGTAAAGATAAAAATGAATAAAAGAGGAACAGAGAAAGGAAGAGAAAAGAAAGAGAAGAGAGTGAAATAAAATGAAGGGGGACAAAGAAAACAAACTTAAAATGAACAATTACTATTTTTTTTACTTATAAATCTTTGTAGCCAATTTTTAACAAAATACTTTTATTTAAGGATAAAGAAACTTTCTTAAATCTTTGAGCCAAGAAAGTTTCCCTTAATTTAATAATATTAATTGGACTCAAAAGGATTTTCTCTGATTCAATAAAACATAGTTTTCATCCAGTTTATTGGAATCAAAGAAAATTTCTTTGAGTCAAATCAAGATTCTTTGAGTCAAAGAAAAGTTGCTTTGGTATAAAGAAATCCTTTTTTGAACGTGTGTTTGAAAAATATATATCAGAAAAACAAAATGAAATAAAATAAAAATGAAAGAAAAAGAATAATAAAAAAAGTAAGGATATGGATATGATCACCGGGGAAGATGCGTCAGCGATGCCTTATTTTATAGATCAAAGAAAGGATTGTTTTAAGTCAAAACTTCTTTTCTTTGACTTAAAGAATATTAAGACTTAAGAAATTCTCCGTCGATTCCAATAAACTGGATGCAAACTAAGTTTTGTTGATTTATAGACAATTTCTTTGAATCAAATTAAAATTCTTTGAGTCAAAGAAAAACTGATCCTGGGACCAAGGTAAAATTGACAGAGTGATTCGAGCAAGAATTGATTTAAATTGCCTGTAAATTCCAGATTTTTCCGATTTTCCTTTTAAGAGGTATTCATCTTGAAAAATATGGAAAACCTCTAAAATGTCAAGTTTTGAAGTGAAATTTGTCATATAACAAGACCAATATGTAGAGGAATATTGTATGGGGACGTCCATAAATCACGTGACTCGGAAAAGGGGGGTTTTAATTCAATTATAAATTTATTTTGAAAAAAGATTATAAGAAATACAATTTCTAACTAATTAACCTTCTTATGTAACAAATTACACAATTTGCATATAATTTTATTTAACAAAAGTTAGTAAATTTAATTAATTAAATTATTGAGTTAGATAGTGGTAGTTTTTAATACTTCAAAATTCGTTTTAAGTCTTTTAACTATTAGTTAAAATTTTGTTGTTGTTGTTGAGAAAACAGAAATTATTTTAATTGTTGTAGCATTGTTCATATCCTACTAATTCATTTCACTTGTTCCTTATGTGTGTTTTTTACATTCTTAAAGCTTTTTCATTTTCACAACTGAATGTATAAATAAAAATCCCGCAAAATTTTATCTGAAGTGAGAATCTTGGATAGTTTATTTTTTAATAACTTGACGGCCCCTATAGGTTGGGACGGGTTTTGTTTTTGGCCCATAACTTTTTTCCATGATAATATTGTTGGGCTTTCATTACACCGTTTTGAAAGTCTATTAAATAGCTTACTTTCTCTGAACAAAATATATATAATTACGGTGCAAAAAAATTTTACAGCCAATTTTCTGAAAGTTTTCCAATCGGTCAAAAAAAAATTGTAGTGTAGGTTGAGACTCCTCTTAAAGCATGACAAATAAGTGTAAAAAATAATTTGGAAATGCCACAGTGAACCATTTGATAATTATTTATTTGTTCAATTGGGTTTTTTACATATCAATGGCAACGGCCATACCACGCTGGAAACACCAGTTCCCGTTAGATCACTGAAGTTAAGCAGTGTTGGGCGCGGTTAGTACTTGGATGGGTGACCGTCTGATACTACTGCGTTGCTGTTGGCGGTCGTGGGTATGGTGAGCCCACACTTGTAGTTATTTACTACAAGTAACTATCCACCTAGAAACACTACCCGAATCGGGTAGTGTCACGCTTACCCCTTAAGGCTCGCCGAAAGGGAAATAGCTTAATGGTATATATATATATATATATATATATATATATATATATATATAATGAGCAACCAAAAATCTCAGCTTTATCCACTTTGCCAAACCCTCAAAATCAGTGATCCCCTGTTCACTTTTTCGCTTGTAACGAGAGAAGCTGAAATGTCGAGTGTGAAAAGTACATAACAATGAACGAAAGTGCGGTTATTTTGATTATTAACGCTCAAAAGTTACTCCAAAGACGATTTTCAGTGAAAAAAATAGCGTATAGGTGTCAAAAAACGTGTCCCAATCTATAATGTTGGGAAAAAAACTATCTGCACTATATGCAAAATCCTCTACAAATATAACTATTCATTTAATTCATAAGACATTGAACTCGTTTACCTTGCAATTTCGATAAAAAATATTCAGGTAATGGGGGTTGAATAATGTCAACACGCTAATTTTTCTACTCCTTGTAAACACACTATTTGGTGCAGCAGTGGAAAGAAGTGGAGAAAAAGCGCTGTCCCAACCTATACAGTGTCCCAACCTGTACGACACTCCCCTAAAGAGAAGCTCAATTTTTTAATATAACTAGCAATAATGAACCGTTTGTGCTAAGTTTAGGGTATCAAAATTATTATTTAAATGTAAATAATGCGATGAAAATATTGAAAATCGATTATTGTTCATTTATTGTAAAAGTACCACTTTGACAGTTATTTAACAATAAACTTACTTCTGCTCATCTCAAATATGCATTGAAATACTATTGTATGCGGGTGTCTTCATTAAATGAAGCGTTACATTTTTCTTATTCTTGAACTTTAAAAATAAAATTTTAATATAAAAATAAAATAATTTAATACTTTTATGTGACAAATGTGTCCATAAAACGTGGTAAATTGAATCTTATGGAAATTTCGAATCAAATTCAAATAGGAGTGTTGGGACAGCGCATTTTCTCAATTTCTTTGCATTGATGCCACTTGTTATTACTGTCACATATTAATATCAATAGTATCTTACTTTCTATGTTAACTCGAGGTGATGCAAAATGCAAAAATGCCGTTAAATATATAGGTTGGGACACGTGTACCGCATAGGTTGGGACACGTTTTCTGAAACATATACGCTATTTTTTAGTACTGAAAGTCTTCTTTGGAGTAACTTTTACGTATTAATAATAAAAATAGTCGCACTTTCGGTCATTTTTATGTACTTTTCACACTCGACATTTCAGCACGTCTCGTTACAAGCGAAGAAGTGAACGGGGGATCACTGATTTCGAGGGTTTGGCAAAATGGATAAAGCTGAGATTCGTAATTGCTCATTTTTATGTGAAAACCCAATTGAACAAATAAATTTTTACTAAAAGGTTCACTGTGGCGTTTTAAAATTATTTTTACACTTATTGTTCATGTTTTGAGAGGTTTCCCAACCTACACTACAAATTTTTTTTGGGCAGATTGGAAGACATTCAGAAAATCGGCTGTAAATTTTTTTTACATCGCAATTATATATGTTTTGTTTGCAAAAAGTAGGCTATTTAATAGACCTTCGAACCGGTGTAATATGAAAGCCCAAAAATGTTAGGGGAGAGTGGGGTATTCATATTAGTTTTTTGCATAAAATGACTTTCATTGTTTGTAAAAATAGTGATGTGATGAAATTTTTGTTTTAAAATACGTGTCAGAAGAGTTATTATAAAAAAACAGTTTTCGTGAAAAATGGTTTGTTTTTATTATTTAAGGAGAGGACTAAACATGGCTATAGGTAGTCGTACTTCAGAAACTGAATTTAAAATATATTATAAAGGAATGTGAATTACGTTTTTTGTGAAAATTTCAGACCCTCTCATAACGTACAAAAAAAGTGGCTTCCATCTAGTTTTTACGATAAATGCATTGGACACATATCCTTGATAAGTGGACAATTTTCTATTTTTAAGTGCGTTTTAGTACACTTTTTATATAAAAATACTTTAATTAAGTAGAAAATGAGATTTTACTTTAAATAATATAAATGAGTGATATACGGAACATAACGTAATTTTAGGTTATGTGTTCTATAATAACGACGATAATAATTCATCATTTGGATATAGATTGGGTATAATGACTTATTTTAAGTTGTTCCTCACATGTGTTATTATATTAAAGTAAAAGAAAATAGTAGCATCCAGTTAGAAAATCATTATTTTTTAAAGATATGATGATATGTCCAATGAAGACAAGAAGGAAAAAACCCTGTTTTCATCTTTATGAGACCCAAATACACGAATCCAAACTTGTCTTCTGGTGCTGCTTAAATTTCTTATTGATTATATTGCTTTAAACTGAACGAAATATTAATATAATAATAATTTTTATTATAAAATTAAAATGAATCATGTAGTAAAACCTGTAATATGACCCCGTTATTTTAGTACTCCATTTGGCCACCAGTTGGCGCATCGTTGTATTTCAGATCCCAATTACAGATATTTACATGCTGAATAGAATTTTTAAGGAATAAGAGGTTATAGCTAGGTCTTGCGATATACTTTACTTTGATTGATAATAAAACATTTATTTATTGTTGATCATGTCTCGAATAATTTTTTGGGTTACATTATACACTCAAAAATTATTATATTGTACACTATTTATTCTAGAACTTTCATATTCTTGAAATAAACCGACAGTAATATGACGGACACCATGCCCCATGGTATATAGGGTACGCTGACCGAAATGCAAGACCAAAGAATTAATTAAATATCAAATAATGACGTAGTTGAAAAACGGTTTTGAGTAATGAAATGTGTAACCTGATAATGTGAGCTTCTCACAAAAAAATACAGACATAAAAATCACATTTCAATTATAATTTACAGAACATACCATTTAAAGCCCGGCACCATACCCCACTCTCCTCTACAATGGAAAAAAGTTAGCCAAAAACAAAACCCCTCCCAACCTTTACTACATTCCAATATTTAATTCTACTTTGATGAATGAAGTTTTTTAAATGTTAAAAAAATGTTACAAGTACGGTGCCGGAAAATTCCACACAAGGCGAGACGTATTTTGTTAATGAGAAAAATAATCTGCTAATTTTGAAGAATTGTAAGTAAATGAAAAAAATTGCGTCATTCATATCGAATTTACTGAAATTTTCTCGTTATAATAAAGAAACTTCTGTATATCATATACAACGTTTTCAAATCATCAAATTTTCTGTACAATCTATAACAAAATATTGGCAAATGAACCAGATTTTTTTTTAAGAAAGGGTCATTACTGTCCGTCCAAAAAGTTTTCGTGAAAATCTCAGCAGAAAACAATTCTAAAAATATGAGACAACATGCATATTGCAGGTGAAGGTTTTGCCAATACTGATACAGAGTATCAAAATTTTCAGATGATTAGCGATTCTTTCCGGGCGAGTGAAAGGTGAAAAAGCATAATAATCATATGATCATTCCAGAATACTCAAATTTGAATGGCTGTAAGTCAATGAAAAAAATTATGAAAAATCTGCAAAAAATATATGGATTTCGTTGATTCTTTCTGTGCCCAGTGGTGATATTTAGAGTCAGAAATAATTATTTGTTATTAAGTTATTGACAAAAGAGTGGGTGTCATCTCCGGAACTAAGGAACGTACAGAGATGACTTTCGAAGCAAATTACACATTTTTGGCTTCTGACAATGTTGTACGTATTGTCAATGAGCAAAAAGCATGAGACCTTGCTGGTGCTACTGTTACACGTGCAACACGACCTATTTTCACACTTACACAGTTACACAGTCCCTAAGCCCTGATACAAAAAAAAGGGATACGGTTGCCACGATTATTATAAAGCCTTTTGTATTTTTCCAAGTAGAAAATAATTTGTTAAACATTCAAGTGCAACTTTTTTCTCATTGACAATATGTGCAACATTGTCAGAAGCCAAAAATATGTAATTTGCTTCGGAGATGACACCTCCCGACTCTTTTGTCAATAACTTATTAACAAATAATTATTTCTGACTCTAAATATCGCCACTGGGCACAGAAAGGATCAACGAAACCCATATGTTTTTTGCAGATTTTTCATAATTTTTTTCAGTAACTTACAGCCATTCAAAGTTGAGTATTCTGAAATGATCATATGATTATTATACTTTTTCACCTTTCACTCGCCCGGAAATAATCGCCAATCATCTGAAAATTTTGATACTCTGTATCAGTATTAGAAAAACCTTCACCTGCAACATGCATATTGTCTCATATTTTTAGAATTTTTTTCTGCTGAGATTTTCATGAAAATCTGTACAAAAATCGCGGTCCCTAAACTTTTTAGACGGACAGTAGTGCGCGCGTAGCGCGCACAATCTTCCAGTTTATCTAAAAGGGGTCTTTGATTCGAAGAAATCCTTTTCTTGACCTTTCCTTTTCTTTTGAAAAATACACATCGCAGGAAAATAAAATGAAATAAAATGAAAATGAAAGAAAAAGAATACTAAAATAAAAAAGTATGAGGAGACGGATGTGACAACCGGAGAAGATGCGTCAGCGATGCCTTAGGTTCTAATTCGCGGCTCAGATGTATTTAGCAGTCGACAGGAATCTAGTCGGTCGTCCAAGCCCCTGGAGACTTCCGCCCCCTCTCCACCATACTTGGTACGATTTTTTGGTGGTCCACGTGTACGTGGGCGTTGATATGTGTGAGTGTGTACGTGTCCCTGTGAAATGTGCCTGCGAGGAGGCGAAACGAGCGTAGTTTATTATATACTTGGCGGTGAGGCTCGCCCGGAATAAGTTAACAGGTAAAGCTATACGAGTAAGCCTGATGCGCGATCTGAACTTCTATAAAGCGCAGAGGAAATGAGAGAACGACATTCAATTTTCTCGCACTTTGTTGCTCGCATTACAAATTATATATTTACTAGAACATTATGCGCGCTAAGCGCGCAATACTGACCATTTCTTTAGAAAAAAACTCGGTTCACTTTCCAATATTTTGTTTACATTTATATAAAAATTTTATTCTTATAAGCTTCAAGATTAAGGAAAATTTCCCATTATTTATGTTTATGTTTAAACTGAGAAAATTCCAGATTATTGTTAAAAAAAAAAAATTGACTAGCAGTTCGAACTCGAAAGTTCATTGCCTCACTACCCGATTCGGGTAGTGTTTCTAGGTGGATATTTACTACCAATGTGATTATTGTTAAATAACAGTCAAAATGGTATTTTTACAATAAAAGAAAAATAACCATTGTTGCATATTTTCATTGCACTATTTACATTTAAATAATAATTTTGGAAACCAAAACTTACCACAACCGGTTAATATTTGCTAGTTCTATTAAAAATTATAATTTTTCAATATGAATACATTTTAGAAAAACAGAAAAATGTGGAATTTAGAAGGTATTTAAATAAGTTCTTGCTCAAATCATTCTGTCAATTTTGCATGGGTTCCACGATTTTCGTCCCAATATATCTTGATTTGATAACTTCTTAATTCAAAAATCAACTATTTTTTTGAAATTTTTTTTGTAAACTAACTTTTTTAACTGAAAATGTAACTATTACATGTTTTATTTAGCATTTATATTGAAAATTCAGCTATTTGGTTGAAAATTTCTGTATTTTTTTTTTAAACGTTGTCTTTTATGGTACAATATCTTAATCTTCTTGGTGACTAATTTACTTTTTTTTGTGGAAAATTAATTTATGTTGTTAAAAATTTAATGTTTTTTGGTAGAGAATTAATCTTTTTGGTTGACAATCAATTTTTTGTCTGAAAATTAGATTTTTTACTGAAAATTCAACTATTCCCTTTTTTTGGTCAAAAATTCATTTGTTTGGTAGAAAATTGAACTATTTTGTTGAAAATTCATCTGTTTTGTTGAAAAATTGTTTTTTTTTTTTTTTTTTTTTTTGATACAACATCATTAAATTGAAAATTCAACTATTGGGTTAAAAATTCATTATATTTTTTGTTGAGAATTCATCTTTTCTGGTTAAAAATTTTATTATTTGATTCAAAAGTTAATTATCTTGTTAAAAATACTACATTTTTTTTAGAAAGTCTATATAAGTCATACTTTTTGGTAGAAAATTAAACTATTTTGTTGGAAATTCTTTTTTTTGTTGTTGTTGTTGTGAAAATTAACTTTTTTATTGAAAATTTAACTGTTTTATAAAAAATTCGTCTTTTTGGCTTAGAAATTTAATAATTTGGTATTAGGTTAAACTATTTGATTGAAAATTCAAATACTTGGTTGAAAAATCGTCTTTTCTGGATGAATTTAACTGTTTTTGACTTCAAATTCAAATAATTTTAGGTTGAAATATCAAGTATTACATTTTTAGTTGAAAAATGATTTTTTTTTGTTGAAAAATGATCAATTAATTTCTTAAATATTCATTTTTCTGGTTAAACATTCATCCTTTTTGGTAGAAAATTGAACTATTTTGTTGGTGAAAATTTGTTTTTTTTTTTGGTTGAAAATAAAGTTTTTTATTGGAAGGTCAAATTTTCTGGTTGCAAATTCAAGTGGTTTATAGAAAATTCGACTTTTTGGCTTAAAAATTCAACAATTTGGTAGAAAATTCAACTATTTGGTTAAAAATTAACTTTTTTCTTGAAATTTTTATCGTTTCTTGACAGAAAAAGGTTGTTTAATTGAAAAATCAACTATTTCGTAGAAAATTCAACAATTTGGTTAAAAATCAACTGTTCTGTTAAAAATTCGTCTTTTTTTGATGAATTCAATTTTTTTTGTCAACCTCGTCCTTCAATCTAAAAAATTTGCAAATAAGTCGTTTAGAAAATTTTTGAAATTGGTATCATCAAAAATTCAAAAGAAATCTCTTATAAATCTCTTTCTTTAATGCGTCTTGTTTTCTAATATCTTTAATTTCTGTCTAAGATTCTTAAAAATGAATCCTAACTTCGTAGCAAGAGGGGGAAAGGGTACAAAATTTCAATTTTAGGTATTTTAGGGGATTTTTCAAATTCAATGGGGGAAAGGGTAAAAATTCTCAATTTTAGGTGTTTTAGGGGATTGTTCAAATTTAATGGGGGGAAAGGGGGTCAGGGGGCGGACTGTAATCCCTGCAATATATGTATTATGTATATAATAACGCATATATCTCATGACGGTCAATTTTACGTCATAAGTGACGTAATTGCAGTTACGTTTGCTCGCGCGGTTTAATCACTGATCCCCCGTGAAGAATACGATGCAAATACGAGTATTGCGAAAGAAGGGTTACGACGCATGGAATGACTAAGGAGCGGTTTCTTGTATTAGATTAGTTTCAGGAAGATTGATCAAATCTTAAAATATACGTTTAATTAAATCAGGTTTCTTTAATCGATTTTTTTTCTCTGAATCAGCGCAATTTATAAAATTATTCTTGAATCTCATAAGATTCAAACGAGGTTCGATGGCCAAAAGACGAATTTTGCAAATTCAAGATAAGTTGAAGAAACCGTTTAATGATTTTAAACAATTTGAATGAATGTAAGAAACTAAAGATTAATTAAAGAAAACTAGCTTGAATTATACTTAAATCACGATGATTTAAAGAAACTAAAGTTAAATTAAAGAAAACTTCATTAAAGAAAAAAAAGCTTTAATTTTAACGAATTTTCTTATTTTACACCGAAGATTCGGAAAAATATTTGCGATATTTTCATTTGTCAATTCAGGGCATATGGAATTCGGTTTAAGTTTTCTTAAATTCATCAGAATTTTCAGGAATTCATTCGAAGTTTAATGAATTAATCTTTATTGAATTAGAACAAATTTCTCAACATTTTCTTGAAAGCCTTTCAACTTTCTTGAATTCCTTTTAATTCCCTTGAAAGCCTATGAAATTTCTTGAATTATAGGAAAATGGAATTAATGCAATGTAATCGAAATAGAACTGAATGATATTCAACAAAAATTCAAAGGAATTGAATTTTTGAAATCTGTCGAATTCTTTCGAATTCTGTTTAATTCTTTTGAACTCCCGTTGAATTCTCTCGAATTTATGTAAGATTCCTTCGGATTCATGTAAAGTTTTGTTGCATTCAGTTTTATTTCGATTGTATTAATTCAATTTTTATTGGATTTCAAAGATGCAAAGGAATTAATCTAAATTCAACTCCACTCAATTAAAATTAATTCAGTAAATTTGACTTAATTTATATTCAGTTTATTGATGTTAATTCTGAGGAACTTAATGGATTTGAGTTGAATTCTCTTTCACTCTATTTATTTTAGTGAATTGGCTTCAATTTACGTGACTACAGAATTTACCCAGAAATACAAATAAATGATCTAGAATTTTGTTGCATTTTCCTGAATTTAGTTGAATTCTTTTTAATGCGATTGAAAATTCTTGAATTCAAAACAATTAAATTGATTTTAATTCACTTGAGTCATCCTTGAAATGTATATTTGAATTGATTTAAGTTGAATTCATTATCATCCATTTTGAATGTAAAATTAATTCACTTTGGAATTTGAGAACTTAATTTTCCTTAATATACCAAAATTAAATTAAGTTCAAGTTTTTGAAGAGAAATTAAACTGAATTGGACCAAATTCAATATTATTAATTAAAGAAATACATACGCAAAATATTTTATTTTTTGCATTTTATTATTCTAAATCCTTTTCAAGTTATAATAACCCTAGTACCATTTAAAAATCTCGAAAATTTCGCAAAATGCAGGTAAATTTAAATTTCGTCAATTGATGACATTCTTTCTCGTATTTTTTTTAACGGTAGCCCCGATAATAAAGAAATGGATGCTTTGAATTGCTTCAAATTTACAGAGATTACGTAAAAAACTGGTCTCATTCGCACTACCTAGCGACCAGATTTCTAAGTTTTTTCCCCCGATTTTATAAAGAAAAAACTCGAAGGAAAATCTACGCCATTTCTACATTTTTTAACATTTTTTTGAAGGGATTTTATTTAGTGCGAAACCTGAGGAGTGGCTACTATGGATGGAGAAACAAAAAATAGAAAATACAAAAAATACTGTTTTATTTCGTTTTTTAATTCACTATCAAACCACTCATAAATTTCACCTTTCTATTTTGCCCCTTAAAGAAAAACGCAAATGAATAATATCTTTTCAAAAAATATGAAAGGCCTAAAAGGATTGACAAACTCGAAATTTGTAATAAAAAATCGATTTCCGCCTCCCATCATCAAAAATCCTTTCAAGAACCTTTATTTTCATTCGAACTCAATTATAACTCATTTTGCGGTAGACCTCTTCCTCCCCCCCCCCCCCCCCAACTGGAATAAACGTCTCAAAGTGAGTTTTTTCTTAGCTATCACGTCATTTGCACCAGCAGTTTCGTGCGCTGCGCATCGAGCTCGAAACCGTGGATGAGGCGGTGGCTTTGGGGGAGGGGCAAGGGGGGCGCCGGGGGGAGCCATCCTCTTTAGAAGACCCTTAACCCTGCGGGTGACGGTCGGATGGTCGGTCGAACGGACGGACGGACCGTCAGACAAAAGGGATTGGTCGGGGGGAAACGAACCAGGATGGTTAGGGGGGCAGAGGGGGAGAAGCAGCCTGGCAGCAGGAAGCTCGCGATGCGTGACTCACCGAACCGACCGAATGGCATGGAACCCGCGGTTCGCGTTCGCGCGCTGCACACCCGCCTTGCCTCCCCAAAGGGGGGAGACCACGCTCCCCCCTCTTGCCCCCCTTCCACGGTTCCTGCCTAGCCCCTAGTACCCGCGTCGCGGAGCCTTTGTCCTCTGCCATCACCTCGCGTTATTTCACACTCTCTCACGCCTTTCCTGTACGTGTGAGGCCCCTGCGTGCACGGAGGTTCATTTTCTCGGGTGCCAGGCGCGGCTTGCGAAAGAATTTTTACGCTTGGGGAAAAAAGAAAAGAAGAAGAGAAAATAATAGAATAGGGGTGTTATTTAAAAAAGGAGGTGATAAAGTCTGGGGATGAGAAAACAATTGGGGGGGGGGATATTGTAGTTTTTTAGGTGTTTATGAGAAAAAATTGAAGTGTGTATGCGTTTTTTGGAATTTTGGAAATTTATTCAAGTTTGGAGAAAAACATGAGTTAGGAATATAGTGAGGGAAAGTGAAGGAGAAAAAGGCAGTTATGGTCAGACGGGAATGTGAGGCGATTTTATGTTGGGGGATTGAATTTGATTATGAATGTTACTTTTTTAAAGAAAATATTTTTTTGGAAGGAAAAAAATGGAATGAAAATATTTTTTAAATTTAGTTAATTAGTGATAGATGATTTCAGTTTAATTTCACTTGATTTCTTTAAGTTCAATTTAATTAATTTCAGAAGAAATAAACTGAAATTATTTTCAATTCGTTTGCATTTTCTTGAATGTATTGGAATTTTTTGAATTCACTATTTATTAAGGTTTAATTAACTTTCGATTTTAGTTTAATCGCTTTTTATTTATGTTTAATTCCTTTCCAATCAGTTAAATTCAGATGAATTTTCTCGAATTCATTTAATTCCGTTAAATTTACTTTGATTCAGCTTAATTATGTTGAATCGAATGAAATTTTCTTGAAATCAGCTAAGTTTAAATTAAACAATTTGAATTTATTATGGGCTTAGTGAATTAGTCTGAAGTTACTGATTAATTAGTGAAATGTCTAACTAATATTTCAAACAGTCAATTTTTCACTCATTCATGTTTAGAGAGTATTTCGAGAGATTTTCAATATTTCAAGGTATTTTAAAAGATTTAAAACAATTTTAAAGATTTCAGGATATTTTAAAAGATTGCAAAGAATTTTCCAGAGCTTCAAAAAATTTCAAGGGAATTCAAAAACTTCAAAGGATTGGAAATACATAGGGTGTTTTTAAAGGATTCCAATGAACTTTCAAGACGTTAAAAAATTTTTAAGGAATATTATCAGATTTCACATAACAACACGGGATTTCAAGGAATTTTATGATATTTTAATGTAATTTCCAAGAATTTACACACAATAATTGAGGGATTTCAGAGGATTTCAAAAATTTAAAGAAATGTTCAAATATTTCAAGGTATTTCCCAAAATTGGAAAGAATTGAAAAGATTTTCGGGTATTTATAAAAAAAATTCTATAAAAACAAAGTTTTAAAAATAATTTTTTTAATTACTACTACCCCCAAAATCATTGAACATTTTTTAAGTTTATCGGGCTTTGCACTATTTATTAAATACATCTTGAGATTTGGTGATCTACTTTTATAGATTTGAGGACAGATTAAATAGGAAGTGAAAATACCTAAAACCTTTAGTAAAAGGTTTAGATTTTCTAATTTGTTGTTTTTGATGAATATTTTTCTACTAAGCAAAAAATGTGTTACGTAATTTATGGATGGTCACTTAGCAGAAACTACTAATGGAGTTTGCTACACTGCATTTTTTCAGTGTAGTAAAAAGTTTGTTGTCCCAACCTACTATCGTTGGTTGGAACAACAAACTTTTTGTTAGTAGGGATAGTATTAGCTGCGAGAACTATACAACGATGATAGAACTAACCCGTTTTGTTTTTTTGAATGAGTGAATCCTACGTAGTTCATATAAGTAACGATAATAATCATAACATTCAGAAAAAGATTTGGTTGAATAAACAAAACTTTTTGGTTCTTTTAACCAAATATTTCGGCAGCTGGAGTGTTTGGTTGATTCGACAAAAGAACGTTGTTGGGTCACCAAAGATTTTGTTGAATCAACCAAAATTTGTTTGATTCAACCAAATTTTCATGTATATCTAAGAAAACAGTTCTTTTGGTTCAAGAAGCCTGAGCATACATCACAAACTAAAGCAGTTGTCCCAACCAACCACTTTTTCAGTGTTGTCGCAACCAACCACTTTTTCAGAGTTGTCCCAACAAACCACTTTTTCAGTGTTGTCGCAACCAACCACTT
>CAKNYM010052425.1:83961-104160 GCA_932195095.1 Andricus curvator
ATATATATGCACAGATATATATATATTCTTGATTGTATGAGTGCGCGAATGTCGGTGGGTAATATCGCCGGCAGTCCTGACGGTTGGCGTTACATGCGATATATGTCGTCGCGGACGAGGAGGTGCGGCAGCGTATTTGTAATTTAATGTCTCAGTGTGAGTGAATGGGTGTGCGTGTGCGTGTGAGGGGGCCGGGGCCCTCGCGCCAACACGATCGTCGATCGCCTCGGCATGCGGGTCTCGCGGATCGAGTGGAAGTGTCGCACGTATACCGGCGACCAGCTGCTTCCATTGCTTCCATCCTTGTGTCGGATTTCGTTGTGTGCCATCAGGCGCAACACAAAGGGATGCGAGCGAGCTTCGCCTCGTGGAACACCGCGAGTACGATGGGTGTAGGTTATCGTCGCGGTTGGTTCGGGGGATCGAATATACCTGGCCCTCTCGATCCCTCAGGCTTCCTTCCAATCCCTCACCCTTCAGCACGCAAGCACACGAAAACACCGAACATGAGCTGCGCGACTCTCGACAAAAGACGAAAAGAACCAAATTTGCTAAAAGAAAGCAAAAAAGGGTATTGGCACCCTATGGCACAGGAAACCAGATCAATGCCTTCGGGATCAACACAACCATCCTTTGCTACAACAGATTACCAAACTTCCAAAGGACCATCCCAAGATTTATGAAGTTGTTTTGAAAAATCCAACAACATAGGTCATAGATCAATATATTAGCATTAGTTAATGTTCATTGATGTTGAACAGATAAGAATTTAATTAGGAGATGTTGGTCAAGTGTTGGTCAAGATGTCTGTCAAGGAATTAAGTAAAAGTTTTTGCAGAATAACCCCTAATAATAGAAAAGAACTTCTAGGAATAGTTAACAAGAACCTATAGAAACGGTAAAAGACAAACTTCAGAAAAGTTTAGTAACAACCCCAATCAACAATGAATAACAAACTCTAGCAATGAACAGCAACAAATATTTAAAACGGTCAACAACAACCAACAGAAACGGTCCATGATAACCTTAGGAAAGTTCAGTAACAATAAGAAACCGTAACAATACTAAAAAACCAACCCCTAGATACATTTAATAACCTTTAGCAATTAGAAGATGTTGGATTTTGTTGGTATACTGGTCCAATTATTTACACCATTCTCTTACATTAGACTGTTGACAATTTCTCTATTTCCATTTTCCAATCCTTTAAAAGCACCCATCTGTATACAGTTGGTTTGTTCCATTGCTGTATATCTTCTTCCAACGCTGTTGTATGATTAGCTGATGTTAATTGATGCTGACCAGGTAAGAATTTAGATAGAAGATTTGTTGACATACTGGTCCATAATAACCAGTATACCAAAAAATATAACATCTTCTAATCAAATTCTTACCTGGTCAGCATCAATTAACATCAGCTAATCATACAACACGGTTGGAAGAACATACATCAATGGAACAAACCAACTGTATACAGTTGGTTTGTTCCATTGCTGTATATCTTCTTCCAACAGTGTTGTATGATTAGCTGATGTTAATTGATGTATACCAGGTAAGAATTTAGATAGAAGATGCTGGATTTGTTGGTATACTGGTCCATAATAACCAGTATACCAACAAATATAACATCTTCTAATCAAATTCTTACCTGGTCAACATAAATTAAGATCAGCTAATCATACAACACGATTGGAAGAACATACATTAATGGAACAAACCAACTATACAGATGAGAAAAATGGATCAGTATACCTACAAATCCAACATCTTATAATTAAATAGATCAATAGAACCTTCTTCACTCGAAAGAAATGCACATGCGTAAATCCTAATTTCAACTCGTAATAACCCAAGTTCTACACCCAGACTGAAGCAACCAACGAATATGTTTTTTGTTTCCAAAGAGACGAATTTTCAGGTAAGGTAAAATCAAGGAAATATCATCTATTACATTTTTTGTTGAGAATTCATCTTTTTTATTGAAAATTTTACTACTCGGTTGAAAGTTAAACTAATTTATTAAAAATTCATTTTTTTGGTTGAAGATTGATGATTTTAGTTGAAAATTCAGCTCATTGGTTGAAAATTCATGTATTTTGGTGAAAAATACGTCTTTTTTTTGTAGAAAATTAATCTTCTTGGCGGAAAATTTTTTTGTTCTGTTTGAAAACTCATTTTAATTCATTAAAAATTAATTCTTTTGTTTAATGATTCATAATTTTAGTGGAAAACTCATCTGTTTGGTTGAAAATTGAATTATTTTCTTGAAAATTTTATTGTTGTTAAAAATTTAACTTTTCGATTGAAAATTCATCTTTTTTGTTTGGAAATTCAACTACTTTGTTGAAAGTTGAACTACTTTGTTAAAAATGCATTCTTTTTTTGTTTGAAGATTCATAATTTTAGTTGAAAACTCATCTCTTTTGTTAAAAATTTTACTATTTTGTTAAAAATCCGTTTTGTTTTCTCGAAAATTAATTTTGTGAATTGAAAATGTAACTACTCCATTTATAATTTATGAACACCTTTTTAACTTGAAAATTCAACAGATTGAATGATTTAAAATGACTATTTTTAAACGACACATTGAACTGATTTGTCAGTCACCGAATCTGCATTATTTGAATCACTTAAAATTGATTTAAAATCAGTCGCTTTTAACTGACTCAAATAAGTGTAAATTACCACCAATCTAGTTCCTCTAGCAGTACATAGTAGGAAATGCTTAAAAAGCCGTAAAGTGAGTGGCATCTACCCTTGCAATTACCTTATTTTCCTAAACATTACCATGATAATTTTCTGGAAGACCTTTAGGGCTTAGGTTAGGCTTTAGGTACTCAGATCCTCAATGGTCTACATTCTGCCATAATCTACATTCTCCTACTTAAAGACCCAACTACAATCAACATTCTACATCCTCCACAACTCAGCCATCTATCTATCTCCAAAGCTGCTCGGCACGTTTTCTAACGAGATTTTAAAGAGCTTCGTTCAAAACATAACTCCGCCATGCCTGCGGAGTCGCATTCGAAGTCGCGTTCGCACGCAATGGCTCAAGTACATCCGTACATGAGAATTGGCGGCCGCCAGAACGTACGCACACAACCAAAGGAAACGCGACGCGAGCTCGCGGACCCTCACATCCTGTCTATGACAGGATGGCTGATGGCTGGCTGGCCAGTCGAGCGGCCGGTCTGGCGGGGCCCTACCCAGCTTGCCCTACCAGCTCACTCGCTCGCTCTATTCCAACCCGTCTCACGGGGGCCTGTTACTCTCTTGGCTCGGATTTTTTTTCTCGTCAGCGTCAGGCGGCCTCCGTGGCACCATGAGTCGCCCATACCGGCTGTATCGCTGTACCGCAGCCACGGTATCGAATCTTTCCAGCAAGGACCCCTCTGCGGGAGAGTCGCGACGGTTTGGCGCGAGGTGAGACTGACTCGATTGAGACTCTTCACTGTGGCAATTGGAAAGTCGAATTTAGTGAGATTACCCAATAGCTATCGCTACTGATCTCGAATTTGATTTTCTTTCAGATTTATGGCTTTGGAGAGACGAATCGGATTGCCAAAGGGATTACCTTGAACGCTCAATGATAACCATGTTCTCTAGTGTGATTGCCTCAGAAATAACCGATCGATCAACGACATCCGATTACCAAAGGGATTTGCATTGAACATCCAATGATTTCCACTGGACATGTTCTTTGGAAACTTAATGACTGCTTCAGTAAATAACAGCTCAACCAATGAAATCCGATTGCCAAAGGGATTGCCTTGAACGTGCAATGACTTCCACCGATTGCCATGTACTCTGGAAATTTCGTGTTTGCCTCCGTAAATAACTCGACCAACGAATCCAGAATGCAACAGGGATTGCCTTAAACGTCCACAGATTTCCAGCGATTGCCATGTTTTCTAGCAATCTGACGATTGCCTTCGGGAAAATCCACTCGACCAACGATTCCCGAACCCAGAAGAGATAATCTCGCACATCAGCAGATTTCCAGCGATTGCCATGTTTTCTAGTAATCTAGCGACTGCCTCCGGGAATAACCGCTCCACCAACGATTCCCGAAATCAAAAGGGATTGCCAAGATCCTAGAACATCTGATTGTCATGTTTTCTGAAAATTTCACGATTTGCTTCACTGAATAACCCCTCGCTGCGACCGCTTCTGTCGGTGCAGGTTTTGTGTGGCTGGTGAAGCGCATTTTCCAATCGCAAGCATACCCGCGTTCCGAGCGACGATCGAAAAAGGTGAGACGTGCCGAAGGGGATATAGGCACGGACAATAAGGCGGCCGGGAGACGAGTCGGTAAGGAGAGGCTGCCGAAGAGCCTGCTCGAAAGCCGCGGGGTAAAGAGAAAGGGGGGAAGCGCGAGCAGATGGGGCCGGAGGGTGGAGGAGAAGGGGGTCGGGGGGATGGCAGGGGGACTAGGGAGGAAAAGAGGGACGATTTGGCAACGGCGTTTATGGGTTTCGTTGCGATCGGCTGGGAACGACAACGCGAGCGAGAAACTCGTCGTTGGACGCGGCGCTGCGTGACGGCCGTCTCTTTATCCTTCGCGATGACCCGAGGGGCGAGTCAATAAGGCTTAGCTCGAGAAATAGCGTTCCCGCTAAGTCGCCGCTCTGTCGAGTCTAACTTGCCTTGCCATGCCACTGCCTCTCCTCTTCGCTCCCCGAGACTCACTCACTGCTTCCCTAATTTATTCGTCCGTCGTCCCTCCCACCCACCTCACGAGCACGGGGCAGCGGCATTTGAATTTTGATTAATTCGCTCCGATCTCTCCTCCCGGCGATATAGAGACCCGCCGGCTATTCCGGGAGAGACGCCCCACCTCGAAGAAAACTATTGTATAGTGATCGCGAGTCGCTTGATTGACTTTGGCGGGTATGAAAATCGATTTGGAAATTTGATGTTTTGCAAGGAAACGCTGACCAGTGAGAATTTTGTTTTGTTTTTTTCCTTCTTGATGCTTTCATTTCAGGTTTAAATCTTAATCTCGAACATAAAAATTAGTACGGAGCCTTGAGTACTGGAATTTTTTTGTCGCGATTGCGATAATGGAGTCAGTTTTCTTCGAGCAGTCTGGGAAGCTCGCACCTGCAGCAATTTCGTTGATTTCCGAGAGACATCTGCGCCAGCAGCGGGTTCTGCGATCATTATCTCGCGTCTCTGCTCGCAAGTGATCCCCATTGAACTTATCCGGTAGTTAATGCCACGTCAGTCGAGGGCTCGCACTAATTAATAGTCGCATCGATATAGGGACGATTAGGATTTTATCAGAGGAATGACCGATTAGGTCGAATAAATATTTAATAGAGATCCGGTAAATTAATGTAGATGCCATAGTGATTGAAGTCAATATGAAACGCTGTAGACTCCTTAGATTTCAAGTCGAAATAGATGGCAATTTCCACTAAATAGATGAATTTTCATCCAAAAAAGATTTGCACCCAAAGAGATGAATTTTAATCACAAAAATACGAATTTCTAACCAGCAAAAATTAATTTGTAACCAAACAGTTGATTTAACAACCAACTAGTTGAACTTTCAAACAAAAGAGACCAATTTATAGCAAAATAGTTGAACTTTTAACCAAATAGTTATGATTTCAAGCCAATAAGATGATTTTTTTTTCAAAAACAATTCATTTTTAAACAAAAAAGTTAATTTTCAAGAAAGAAAGATGGATTTATAGTCCAAAAGGACGAATTTTTAACGAAACAGTTGAGTTTTCGACAAAGAGAGATGCATTTTCAAACAAATGGTTGAATTTTCAAATCAAAAAGGTTGAAATTTAACTGAAACAATTGTATTTTCAACCAAGTAGTTTAATTTTGAATCCAAAAGGATGAATTTTTAACAAAATAGTTAAATTTTCTACCAGAAAAATGAATTTAACAAAATATTTGAATTTTCAATCAAATAATTAAACTTTCAACAAAATAGCTTATTTTTTAACTCGTTTTTTAACCATTTAACCGAATTTATAACCTACAAAGATGAATTTTCAACCAGGAAGAATTATTTCCTATCAAAAGACGAATATTCAACCAAGAAAGATAAATTTTCAAAAAAAATAGAACAGTTGAATTTTCAGATAAAAAAATTAGTTTTTAACCAATAAAACGAAATTTCAATAAAATAGTTAAATTTTAAACCAAAGAGGTAAATATTTAAAAAAAATGAATTTTTTACCAAGTAGTTTAACTTTCACTTTCAATTTTCAACCAAAAAGATGAATTTTCTACCAAGAAGATTAATGTTCTTCAACCCGAAAATGTGATGTTTTTAACAAAAAAATCAATTTTCTACCAAATAGTTTAATTTTATATAAAATTGTTGAATTTTCAGGGCAAAAAGACGAAATTTTTACAAAGAGTTGAATTTTCAATACGGCAATATACATTTTCAACCAAAATTTAATTTAAAACTAAATAGATTAATTCTCAAAAAAGGCGTAATAGTTCATATTTCAAGATTTCAACCAAAAAATATTTTAAATTGAAATAAAAAACATTTAAATTCAACCAAAAAAGATGAATTTTCAACAAAATAGTTGAATCCTTAACTAAAAAGTATGAAATTCAACCAAAAAGATTAATTTTCTACAAAAAAAGTTAGTTTTCAACAAAATCCATGAATCTTCAGCCAAATAGTTGAATTTTCAACTAGAAAAGATCAATTTTCAACCAAAAAGGGAATAGTTACATTTTTAGCTCAAAAAATTAAATGTCAATAAAAAAACGAATTTTCAACAAAATAGTTCAATTTTCAATCAAAGAGATGAATTCTGAACTAAAATGATGAATTTATAACTATAAAGAAGTTGCCTCTTTAACAAAAAAGTAAAATTTTCAACCGAATAGTACAATTCTTTACCAAACGAGATGAATTACGAAACACAAATATGATAGTAGACTTTTCCAACAAAAAAATTAACTTTTAACCAAAATTAGCTGGATTTTCCGAGGGATTTCCTTCTTGGGTTCTATTAATTCAGTTCGGATTTAAGAATTCATTTAAAAAAAGGGGGGCAACGAGAATAAGGAAAACACTTCAAAACAGTCTGAAGTTACAGGGCCATCTTTCGCAAAATTCATAAGCTTTCTTAAAATTCGTCATCAGAAAACCCCCCCTCAGCACACTGTTACGAATCGTAGTTTGTAGCCCGCCCCCCCCCCCCCTCAAATTGATAACGTATTTTATGGACGGTCACTAACTCGTAGTGATAATAACAATTAATTGGATGTTCATTATTCGAATATCAGATATAAGCCTATAAATATAGAAACTGCATTGCTGTCTATAGAGACTTTCGTTTTCAGATTGATAAATCTAAACTCGAAAAGCAAATATAAACTCATTGAAGTTTTTCATCGTAGTTTCTAGCGCGACCCCCCCCCCCCCCTATCAAATTGATAACGTAGTTTATGGACGGTCACTAACTCGTAGTGATAATAACAATTAGTTGGATCTTCATTATTCGAATATCAGATATAAGCCTATAAATCTAGAAACTGCATTGCTGTCTATAGAGACTTTCGTTTTCAGATTGATAAATCTAAACTCGAAAAGCAAATATAAACTCATTGAAGAACTCCCATCAGGTCCGTTATTCGTGCGAACCACTTGTGGTATTCGTATTTCTCTCGTCAGTTCTAGAAACAAAACGACATCCGAGCGACGCCGGGACGATAGACGAGATAAGGAGGGAGATAAAATGCGGCGAATAAGGTCGTTATGGGAGAGCTTTACCTCTTTGCAGTACCGCAACGTAAGCAACTAGTTTTGTTCTTTTTCTCGTTGCGACTCTATTTTACCGACCAACCAACGACACGTAAAACGTAGTTTAGCGACTTTGAGCCGTCTGCGCCGTGGCACTCGGATTACGGAAGCGAAGTTTTCAAGTTCCGCGACACTGACCCACTTTGCGCAGATACTTCCAGCCAGTAGTTACGTTCACCGTACGTATGAATGCCGCATAAAGCGCTCTCGCTTTCATCCTCTCCGGCTCTTTGTAAGTTTCTCGTTTGCGAATGCGTCCTTTCTGCACGAAACGGCAGGCTACACTTTGCAATATTGCATGTTCGATCTTTGCCCGTCGAGGCTACTTCGACCGACGTGCTTATTACCGAGGATCTCGCCTGTTACCTCGAAATTTACATTCGTGACGGAAACCAAACCTTTGCCCTCAATCCAGACCTTATAAGCAAAAAGAGAACATTCTCTGCATTCCGGTTGCGAAGTTCCAAGGAAGAACACGATTTTTTATGTTATTTTTAGTACTTTGTATCTGTAGGTATCCTTCATCTTTAGCAACCTCTCCTAGCAATTACAAGAAACAAGCATCTTTGCAAGGATTTGGAACAACTGTAACGAATAATATCTCTCAAGAGATAGGGTCGAAAACAGCCAACATCAATCGAAAACACCCCCATAAATGTTCAGTCAAAAGCTCCTTACAGTTAGTAAAGCCCATAACAACAATTAAGTAAAGCTTAATAACTGCCCCTAGCAATGAGCAACAACAAACTCCTTCGCAACAATACCTCCCTAGCTAAACAACATCTCCATAGATAAAGAGCACTTCCCTAGCTATAATTAATAATAATCCTCAGTAGCAAGTTAGGATCAATAACAACCAACAGGAGTAGTCAATATCGATCCTGGAGACAACGGTCAATGACAACCTCCCCTAGCAGTTAACCAGCAAATAACCCTCACTAGGAATGGATATAACAGCAACATCTCCCAACCAAAAACCAATAACTAGCCTCAATAGTTTGGATCAATAACAGCACCACACCTTACGAGCAAAACCAACAACAACACCACCCTGTGAAAAACTAATAACTATCCTCAGTAGTTACGGATGGTAATAACAACAGTCAATGACTGCACAACAGCCTATAATTAACAGCACCCCAGATATAATTGATAACATTCTTAACAGAAGTGCGGTCAATAGCGAACGCCGAACCCCAAAACAGCTATCAATGACAACCTCCCCAAGCAATGACTAACAAGAAACCCCACTAGAAAAGCCTATAAACAGCACCACTTCACTAGCAACAACCAATAAGAACTCTCAACACTCACGATCGATACCAACGCACAACAGCAATAGTCAATATCGATCCCCAAAATAACAACCTGCGTAGAAAAGACTAATAACAACCCCCTTAGTAAAGGATACAACAGTATATTACATAAGAAACAATAACAATAAATCCCTATTAATAATAAGTGTGCTTAATAAGTTATGGAACGATAATAGTAATGGTTAATAACCTCACCCATTATTCACTAAGAACAACCCCCTTAGCAAGTGTCTATAACAACAGACCCTTGAAAATAGCCTCAATAGCCCTTAATAATTACGCTCAATTACAGCTTTCAATAACGTTAGTCTATTATGGCCTCGAAAAGAGCCGTCATCAACAAGAAGTCGCTAATAACAACGACCTTAGAAAAAGCCTTTTAAAATCAACAACTGTCGATCTTAGGAGGTCATTATTGACACTTTACAGTTGCTTTATCACAACTTGATATCAAAAGTAAATAAAAACACCCAAACCAATAATCTACTACAATCAATAATCTCGATAGCAATGGTCAATAACCATCCTTAGAACAACAATTATAAAATAACCTAAAAAGCCACTGTCAAGAAACACCCCCTAACGATGACAAATACCCCTGTTAAGAATGGTCAATATAAACATTCCAATTATTTGATGTTTATTTTTGTCAATTTACTAGTCAAGTTTTGTTTAGCCAAACAGTCTTCAACAACAGAAAACCAAAACAAATCAACACTGTAATAACCGCCAATAAAAACGGTCAATATCAACCCCCTGAATATAGTTTAAAAAGAACACTCATAGCATAGTTGATAATAGGTATTCAGAAACAATCCTAATAGAAAAGGTCAGATAACAACTCTCAATCGCCCAATGCAACTGTCAATAAGAAACCTAAAAACAACGGTTGATAATAATCTCACAGCAAAAATATATACTACACGATTGCTAATTTCATAGACCGGACTTACTTTTATTATTTTCGAGGATTCTAATTTCTTTCTGCTTCTGGAAAATTGCAAAATATTTTTATTTAAGGCAGAAATGGGTAATTTTTTTCAAACAGACAAAGGTTTGCTTTTAAGGCTATGTCACTTTTGGTATTCCAGAGAAGTTTTGAAGCCTGAAAATTGCTTGTACAAACATATATGTATGTCTATGCGTCTATGTATTGGAAGTAAAATCTTGCAATCTCTTTGTATTTAAAGAAGATACTGATTGTTGCCTAATCTTTATTCAAAGTTTAATATCAATAGGTGTATTTTTACTGCCAGCGACTAAAAAAAAACTAAAAGGATTAAAAAATCAGCGAACTTCAACTTTGGTCAGTATAAAATAAGAATAAAACTTCAGTGGATCTTAATCAATATTAGATGGAAATTGTAAGGTTTTTCTGAATCGAATGATGCTTTTCTAATTGTTGTAAACATTTATAGTTTAGAGCTATTAAATGAAATAGCTGCATTTAAATCCAAAATAAAAACCTTGTACAACAAATGCTGGCTTAAACGAAATTCTTCAATATTATGAAATGACCAAATCAGTACTCTGAAAATGTCTTATAGTATACTAGATTTTTTTTCAAATTTGTTTAATATTATTTTTTAGCTCTCGGAATGAGTAAAAGTATAGGTTTCCGATCATTGGACTAGACAACGTTATTTTTTTCGTATTTAATTAAGGTAAACATTACAGTAATCGTGAGCTTACCCAGTAATCGTGACGCCAATTTTCTCACTTTTTATCTAGTTTAAGTTAATTCAGATTCTATCTAATACTATAAAATGCTGAAAATAAATCAGTTTTATCACTAGATGTTATTTTCAACATATTTTTAACAATATATTCAAAGAATATCCAAATTTCACGATCATTGGGACCATTTCGATTAGTGGGAGATTTACCTTAATAACCCTGAACCAAAATTGTTTGCAACAAATAATAAAACCTTCAGTTTCAGAAAACCTTACAGATCCATATATAGTCTTTATTAGGATCCGCTGAGATTTTCTTCTGACGAGTTATAACTCACAAAAATCGAGGGTCCCTGATTTTTTAAATCCTTCTGTAGTCTTGACCTCACGTGGGACAAGACAAAAAACAGCTCCTCAGAACATCTCCGCTATTTATCCACCCACCGAAAGGGAGTTTCTACCCGGAAACGAAGGAATGTTTCTCCCGCTTCCTTTCTCTCCCTTTCCACTCGATTCTTTGCAGCCATACAAGTGTAGCGCCTCCTCCACTGAAAGAAGAAGATGAAGAAGAAGAAGAAGAAGAAGAAGAAGAAGAAGAAGAAGAAGAAGAAGGAGGAGGAGGAGGAGGAGGAGAAGAAGAAGAAGAAGAAGCGGGAGACACCGCCCGGGGAACTTTTGAATGTTTAATCGTCGCATTTTTGCGCTGAGCTCCGACGACCGCTCTGGGGGCCGTAAACGCCTTATATTAACGAATACAGTAATACCACGTACGTTCTTGCGTTCGCTGGATGTAATCCGCTCTCGAGTTTATGAGCGGGTAGCCGCTACGAAATTTATGTATCGACTCTCCACGAGTCCACGAGTCCACGCCAGCCAAGGTACGATCAACGATCTTATGGGTCAGCGGATATCAGGCCGATTCATTACGCGGTTTCATCGCTATCTGCTGCTCTGCGCCTTTCTCAGAAGAACCAGTTCGACGATTACGACGGGCGCGATTAACATCCGCCCGGTCGCTCGCCAAGGACATCACATCGGTGTCTGTCTGTGACTGCCGAGTGCCTGCATGACCGCCTCACGTCGTGTCGTCATCCCTTTGGGCTTTAAAGAACGTCCGCGGGATCTCGCGGACGTGGCCTCTCACGACCGAGCAGCTCGTTTCCCTCGTTTAATAACCAGCGACCGCGACTCAACCGTGAACGAGAGACAGAACAAGTCAGCAAACAGGGACGCATCTGTTCCACAAAAAGTAGCAGTTTCCGATTTTTCCTGATTGTTTTTTTAATCTGTTTTAGATAGAAACTGGAGTGGTGGAGAAATGTTAATAGGAGAAGAGAATGGGGGATTTTTGGTGATCGATCCACCTCCCAGTTTGTTTGTTTTTCGGGAAAAGAAATTCCCTTTTTTTCAAATCGGTCTACATTAACACACAAAACTACCAGGTATCTGTAGTTTGCAATTATCTGTCATAAAATTTCAACTACTCAACACATTATAAAATTATTTAAACCTCTTACCTGAATGATGATCAATTATTGATGATCGTTTGAAATTAAATTGATAATCAAATTTTGAAAAAAAATCATTTACTTAGTTCCGTTTAGTTAAATTTATGATTAATGAGGTTGTGGATGCTTGTTTACAAATCTCAGCAAATCTGGATCGAGGATCGATTATCGATTTGCAGAACTTGAATTTGGTCATTCTGTTTTGCATACTGATGCTAATACGCCTTGAAGTTTTTCTCTTTAATTTTCATTGATCCTCTAAAGCGAATCATATTGAGTTGAAATTGTAGATCAGAATAGCTGCAACAATTTGATACCCCAAGTTTTAGTGTGAACCCGTCACACCGGGAAATGCGTTTTATTGGCATTTTTTTCACGAGGGGTCGACCACTCCGATATTCCTGGCACACTCACGAAATATTCCCATATATTCTTTCAATATTCCCAGATATTCTTGATATTCTTTATATTCCCAAATATTCTTGATATTCCCAAATATTCCCTCATATTCCTAAATATTCACAAATCTTCTGAAATATTATATTCCCCAATTCCTTCCCATCCGTATAATTTGTATTCGTATAGCTTTTTGCCTGGTGTATTTGCCCAGTGATCCCAACTTTGGCATCTAAAGTAGGGTGAAACAAAATTTTTTTTCTCGAATTTTCATGCATATCGCCAGGACATTTTTTCGAACCCACACAAAAATAAATCCATTTTTTTTATATTCAGAGGTGGCGTAAGCCCCATGAAGTTTAACACGTATTTCCCATAAGAAAAAAAGACGTTTTTGTAAATTTTATTCAGAATCGTCAATATTAGCTGAATCGAGTTGAAACTCAACATTTATCTTGACAATCAGCCATATAATATGAATAAAATATTATTTTATAAATATCAGCCCCATTAGTATGTTTTATAGGGTCCCAGATAAGCCCCATAAGTGAAAAAATGGGTTTTGCGAGTTTTTGGCGCTAATTATGATTTTTTGCGGGTTTTTTTCATGCAAATTGTTTCTAATACATAAAATACTACTTTATACTGATAATTAGATATTGACATAAATCGTTTAAACAACTTGTTATTGTTTTTAGCAATTTTCTCTTAGAATAGAGTTAGAAAGTCGCGTTTTTTTTAAATTTCCACTTTTCGTTCAATATTCAATTGCAGTTTTTTTTTTAATTTTACACTTTTTTGTCTAATTTTCAATCAGAGTGATGTAAATAATTAATTTGAGTTAATAAAATCAATTGTTTGAAGAATTTATTATTATTTTTAATAATATTCAATTGGAATAATGCTAGAAACACTTTTTACGTAGTGAAGTAATAAATAATGCAAGTTAGCAAAAATAGTTGTTCAAACAATTTATTATTGTGTATAATCATTTTATCTTAGATAAGTGCTAAAAAGTTGTGATTTCTTCTGAACTTTTAAACTTTTTGTCCACTTTTCGCTTAGTGAGGTAATGATTAATGCAAGTTAACAAACATCCATATCACAAATTGCGCAATTTGTAATTCAAGGTGAGAAATGGAATTATAATCCGTATATTCATTAAATAATAGCTTATTTTAAGAAGATGAATTCCTAACAAAATACATACGTTTTTAATCAAACAGTGGAATTTTGAACCAAGAAGTTTAATTTTCTACCAGGAAAGACGAATTTTCAACAAAATACATAAAATTTATATCCAAATAGTTGAATTTTCAACCATTAAGATTTATTTTCTATTGAAAAGACGAATTTTCCAAAAAATCCCATACATTTTCAACTAAATAGTTTAAACAATGAATGTGACGTTAGTCCAAATTTTATTTGAATAATTTTGAGTTTCTATTTGTTTTATTTCAAAATTTTTTAACTAAATAATTGCATTTTTATACTAAAAATATCAATTTTAACCAAAAATGTAATGGTTAACTTTTAATTTAGGAGAATTATTTTTGAATGAAAAGAAGATGAATTTTCTACAATACAATTGAATTTTCAGTTCAAAAAATTACTTTTTAATTTAACAGTTGGATTTTACACACCAAAAACGAATTTTCAAAAAAATACCAAATTGTTGAATGTTCAAGCCGAAATGGTGAATTTTCTACAAAACAGTTGAATTATAAACAAAAAAGTTAGTTTTCAATCGAAACAGATTAATTGTTAACCAAACGCTTGGATTTTTAACCAAAAATGATTAAATTTTTACAGAAAGAGATGAATTTTCAAACCAAAAAGATGAATGTTCAACAAAATATAAGTCAAGTGAGAAAAAAAATTGCAACTGAATTGTTGAATTTTTAAGCCAAAAAGACGAATTCTCAACAAAACAGTTGAATTTTCAACCGAGAAGTGTGACTTTTGAATAAAATTGTTAAATTTTCGACAAAATAATTCACTTTCATACCAAAAAAGGATATAAGAATTCAACACCCAAAAATTTATTAGTAGACTTTTCTACTGAAAACAATGAACTTTCAAGCAAAAATAATTAAGATTTTCTCTTTGGTTTCATTAACTATTAGCGATAAACAAATAGGGATTTTGATCATTTATAGACCAAAGAATAACACTTTAAATATCATGGGATATTATAAACTGTATGTTTAGTATATATATATGTAATTTAATACACATAATTTAAATATTTTCTGAAATATTGTCTCATATTCCCAAATATTCCCTCATATTCCTACGTATTCCTACATATTCCCTGATATTCCCTCATATTCCTACATATTCTCTCATATTCACACATATTCCAATATTCTTCATATTCTTTGTGTTCCCAAATATTTCGATATATTCCATATATTCCTGAATATTCTTCAGTTTTTAGTTTTTTTTTTTTTTATAAAGTAATGACATATTTTTGCCTGTTCTTTTCACGATTCAATAGAGCTAAGCAATACACTCAAAGTCCCATATAATAACAGTTTCTGGGGTTGCCTCGCACTGGCCTTGTTACTAAATTCGGTACCCGCGAAACGTAACCAGTTATGACCACCTGAACCGTTTCCAATTGGAATGCATAATATTGCGCATTATACTCGACTGAGTATTCGCGCACTGCGGCCTCGACTGCGGCCCTTCAGAGGCGAGAGTCGTAGCTCGAAAGTACTTTCTTTTTTTTCTGTATAAAAAAGTTTTGCAACTCTTTTGTGTCAATATTTTCGTATATAGAGTTAAGTAATAGTTCGAACAAGCTTTGTTTTTTTTTGTTTTTTTTTTAAATACAAAAGTCATGCAGATTTTTTTCTGTCGACTACGACGGTTTTCGGGACGCGTATACTTATTGGACAAGGATTTTTTTGCACATGGTTGCTTCTTTGCAAGAGCTTCTTTTTCAATTCGATAGAGCTAGGTGGTAGCTCGAAAGCACTTTTTTATTTTGAAAGAAAAATCAAATGCGGACAGTTTTTTTGTGTCTCCTGTAATATTCAAGTTTTGGCACTAACGCCCTTATGCTCTGGGACTCTTCACTTGTTATTAACTTTTTGTAAATTAAAGTTTAGTCACCTCTTAAGAAATGGTCAATGAATAATTTATACGCAATAACTTTCAATTTTTACTCAACCAGCTCCCCTGTATTGTGCCCGCAAAATGCCCCAAAAAATGCAAAATAGAAATTTTATGTCAATTTTGGAATTTCTTCAAGGTGAAATATTTTTATTTGATAAGCGACAAGCTTCCAAGTATTTTAAAAATAATTTTGCATTGTTTAAACTATTTTTTCTAGTATATCATGAAAAGTTTTTATATTTCAAGATCAATTATACAGTTGACGAATGTTAAGAACAATACTTCTGTTAGAACATATTTGATAACTATTTAAACAATTTTTATTTGTTTAAAGAATTTTTCCGCATATTTATCGTGAAAAGTTATTATTTTTGGAACTAATGATACAATTAATGAATGCTCAGAGTGACATTGTGTCTAAAAGACAGTCTGCAATTATTTGAACCATTTTTATTTGTTTAAACAATTACAATTTTCTTGAATTAATAACCCATCTAATGAACTTTTTTCGAATCTCTTACACTATTTCCCTCACTATTCAGTATTTTCTTATCTCCGAACTTATTCCCCAAATTCTTTGAACAATAATCTCTTTTTTTTCAGTTACTTTACGGATATTTATTTTCTCAGATCGACTTTGTTGAGATAAGAAAATACTCATTATTAAGCGACATAGTGTAAGAGATTTGAAAAAACTAGAATCTTCTCCACCTTTCATATAAAAAGAAGTAAGTGATTATAATTGTTTAAATAATTGCAAATTGTCTTTCCCAAAAAATGTCACTCTTCACATTCAATAACTGCGCCATTAATTCCAGAAAATAATGACTTTTCACGATTTACAGAGGAACAAGATTGTTTAGACAAATTAAAATTGTTTAAATAATTTCCAAATATCGTTAAAAAAATATTACTATCCACAATTTTTCATTGTGTTATTAATTCCAGAAAATAATCATATATCACGTTTAACAGGGGGGAAAATACTTTAAACAAATTAAAATTATTTGAACAATTATAACATATATTAAACAAAAAAATATTATTTTTTACATTCATCAACTATATAATTTTTGTCGAAAAATGTAACTTTCCACGATTCACTGGAAATAAATGGTTGAAACAAAATATAATTGTTTAAGCAAATGAAAATTGTTTAAATGATTTCTAGGTGGAGCCCGGCTAAAACAGTTTTACAGAACTAGTCTGGTCCTATCTATTTTTCCCCATCAGCGCCCGAACAGAAATAGGGAAAACTAGCCTGGGCGCTTCCAAATCCCGATCGCAATTTCGACATGGAGAGAGGAAAAAGTGGAATTTTTGGTTCAAAAAGTTCCAGAGGGCGTATTTTTCAACCGATTTTAAAGTTTCCGTTTTTCAATAAAAGAACAATTTTTATTAATAAATTTACTTATTTCGCATTTTGGAACAAGAAGATTTTTGTTTTCTACTGGATAATTTCTTTGCATTTGACGAATAATATTTTGAAATATCAGATTGCCATTAAATAACAATTGTTTTGGTTATGAACAAATCCTTTCAATAGAGTCACATTAGTTGATAAAAATTTGTCAAAATAATGATAAATATTACTCTATGCTGTAGAATGACTCAACAGAAAAACATATATGTTCAAAGTTCGAGGTAAGTGAATTTGTTAATAAAAATTATTTATAACAAAGACAGTTATTCTTGTTCAGTTCTCGGTTGCGATACGTTATTTCTTTCACGAAATTTAACAACAAAATCAGGATAAATAATGCCTTCAAACACTGAAAATGCATCAGATACCAATTTCATCCATTAATTTATTTATAAAAATTAAATACATAAATTTCATCTATAATCGACATTTCCATTGACTGAACGATAATTTTCTAATTTTATGCATTTTTGAGGAAATATCAATAGATAAAGTAAAGTAAGCAGTACAAATATAAAAAAGTATTATGTTTTGTTTTTATTTTTTAACTTGAATAAGTTAGCGAAATTTAAAAAAAAAGACCGGGTCTCGTGAGACTTCTTCGAAATTTCAGACTTTAATTTTTTTACAGAGACTTTAATTATAAACTAATTAATTATAAACTAAACAATTTTGAATGCTTCGATCTACAACTATTTAATATAAAAGGGAGTTTAAAAAGGCTTTTTATTTAAAGCTGTTTAATTTTAAACATTTAAAGTTTTTCATTGTTAACAGTTTTAATGAAAAATCGCTCCGTTCCACATTATTCAATTTTCAACTTTCAAACCCAAAATTGCTCATTCATGCAGGCTTTTATTTTAAAAAGTACAATTTGGATCGATTTAAATTTGGCTCGTTTTGGATATTCGATATTATTCGATTTGGAATCTTGCAATTTAAGATTGTTCAAATATTAGGGCTTTGAATTTGAAATAAAACTATACATATAGAATTTCAAAAGGTTGAATCAAAAACTTTAAATTTCAAACGCACTTGCAATAGGAAGAAAATATCTGAAAAGTGAACAAAGTGACGATAAACGTCTTTTAATTTAAAATTAATTAATTTAAATTGAATTAAATTCACTGTACTCCACAAATGTTAATCAATGAGAAGTAGGTCACTGAATAAAATCAGTGACTATTCAGCGAATCCCTACTGAATAATCAGTTGAATTTATTGATTAGTCAGTAAAAACATTTACTGATTCGACTCAGTCTCCCACTTTTCCCTGATTCAAACTTAAAGACTATGAACTTTAGAATTCAGTTTTATTCAGTTGACATCTGAATTCGAATCAGCGTAAATTCACTGTGAGTCAGTGAATTGTATCCAACTACTGCAATCAGTAAAAATGTATTAAAATCGAAAAAAAGCTTACTACAACTTCAGTACCTTTTCGTACTCTTTGATATGATTGAAAATTTTTGTAATTTCTAAGTGAATTTCCACTGACTGTGAGGTAGCCAGAAATATGTCACTGCTTCTCAGTCATTTCTCACTGATTCAAATTAAGAGCCTGCAAACTTTCAATGCCCCCAAAAACGTTATTCAAAGTCCGTTCATACTTCATTAAAACTCACTCTCTCTTTCCACTTTCCATCTTTCCATCATTCCCTCAATCTCAACAACCAGCAGCCCCAGTAGGCGGATTTCCATCAAAACCCCATCACCGAATCCCCCTAAAATCGTCTCTCTTTCATCCCAGTCCTCTCAAAAACTCGACCTCTTGCGTTTTTCCGCACTTTTCCTCTGCGCGAGTCGATTTTATCGAACCGACCTCCGGTCCTCAGAGATTCTGGAGAAGTCTCACAGGGGCAAAATCCGCCCCTGGGAGAAGGACATGAACCTATATACTATATAGTCTGGAACGAGAGAGTGGGAGAGAGAGAGAGAGCTCGCGCTTACGTACACGTAACGCGCACGTAAGCCTGAAAACACGGGGGCTTTCGAGGTGGGTGAGTGGCCAGGGGGTGTAGAGTGGGTGGTAGTCAAGGGGGAGTGAGGGAGAACCTGAGGGTGAAGTGCGAGGTGGCGTAGGTCGACTCTGGAACCCAGGAGACGCGGGGGTAGCGGGGGGTAGCGGGGGTAGGGGTGAGAAACGAGGGACGCGAGAGAAACGTGCAGAAGATCGGAACAGGGAGGAAAACGGGAGGAGAGAGAGAGAGTGAGTGAGTGAGAATAGCATGTAAAGGGAGAGAAATAGAGAGCGCGAGAGAGAGGGGTGGGGGATGAGCGCGAGGATAGGGAAGGCCGTTATTTAGCTGGCCGCGCGTCGTCCCTTCGCGTCCCTTCGCGACCTAAACTCACCCCCTTGGCAAACCAACCCTCTTCCCAGTTCTCGCTACGTCGCTCATGGGTCTTCTCTACCCCCATGCCACCCTTTGCCACCCCCAAACCCCAACCTACCCCCGAGCCCTGGAACGGCGTTCTCTGTACTTCGCCGTCCTTCCGTACCGATCTCGCCTTCATGGTTCATGTTCCTTCCTTTCTTCTCTCTCTCTCTCTCTCTCTTAGTAATACATACAGTCAGCTTATCTCTCTCGCTCTCGACCCTGTCGATTTGTCTCACACCCTCGTCTCTTGCAGGACAGGAAGTCTTCAGTCGCTGACGGAAACAAGGTGAATAAGTCTCAAGTTTTCAGATTTGAGAGAATGAGCGATTTTAGGTGGTATTTCGTAAGAAAGATGAAAGAGGGTTGAAGAAAAATATTGGATAGAGAGAATTATGTTTTAAAGCGTTGGAAGCATTCGAGAGAATTTTTAAGGTCGAGTCTTGAAATAGTCTTGAACTTGACCTTATCTTGTCTTGAACTTCATAGTCTTGTAACAGTGTTGAAAAGTATTGAAAGAGTCTTGAATAGTCTTGAAACAGTCTTGAACTTACCAGTCTTGACAGCCTTGTCTTTTCTTGAACTTG
>CAKNYM010052425.1:113649-125827 GCA_932195095.1 Andricus curvator
CTGAAATGTTGACGAAAATTCGGAAAATATTATAACTTTCCTCTAAACGTTCGGTTCTCGAATTTTATTTTAATACTTATTTATACTTGATGATCAGCAAGAGAAGAAAAAGTGTCATCACAAAATATTCATCAGAGGACTGCGTTTCATACGCTCATGCACCGTAAACTATATACGGAAAAAACGGAAAATATTCTCACTTTCCTCTAAACGTCCAGATCTCAATTTTTCTTGTACTAATTATTTGTATTCGATGCCCAACAAAAAAACAAAAAGCTTCATCTCTACATGCTTACCGGAAGATGGGTTTTATTCATACCCCACGCACTCTGAAATGTAAACGAAAATTCGAAAAATATTATAACTTTCCTCTCTCGAATTTTATTTTAATACTTATTTATACTTAATGTTCAGCAAGAGAAGAAAAAGTGTCATCACAAAATATTTATCGGAAGATTGCGTTTTATACGCTCACGCACCCTAAACTATATACGCAAAAAATCGGAAAATCTTCAAACTTTCCTCTAAACGTCCGGATCTTAAATTTTTTTTATTAATTATTTGTATTCGATATCCAGCAAGACAAGAAAAAGTTTCATCACAATATTTTTATCGGAAGACTGCGCTTCATCCGCCCACGCACTCTAAACTGTGTACGCTGAAAATCGGATAAAATTTTTACTTTTGTCGAAATGCTCAGTTCTCGAATTTTGTTTCACTCATTACTTGTATTTGATGTCAGGCAATCGCAAAAAAAGATGAATCCCGAAATCCTTATCGAAAGACTGCGTTTAATCCAAACACACCTTCTGAAATGTACGAAAAAGTGCGTGGGTGGATAAAACGCAGTCTTTCGGTAAGGATATAGGGATGAAACTTTTTCTTTTTAAGTTAAACATCGAGTACAAGTAATTAGTTAAAGAAAATTTGAGAACCAGACGTTTAGAGGAAAGTTAAAATTTTTCCGTTTTTTTCCGTATACATTTTAAGAGTGCATGGGCGGACAAAACGCAATTCTTCCAATAAGAGGCCGTCAATAAATTACGTTACTAATTTAAGTTTTTTAAAAATTTAATCGAGGGTTTTTTCTCTTAAACACGAAATAAATTATTAGAACCAAACAAGAAACAGCAACTACTTTCGTTGAAAAGTCTAGTATTATATTTTTGGTTCGGAATTCATCTCGTTCGGTTGAAAATTATAGCATTTGGTCAAAAATTTGATTATTTTATTGAAAATGCAAATATATTGTTGAAAAACCATCTTCTTTGGTCAGAAGTTCAGCCACTCAGTTGAAAGTTGAATTACTTTATTAAAAAATTTTTTTTTTAATAGTAGATTCATCTCCTTGGTCGAAAATTTAACTATTCCATTTTTAGAAAATTAATCTGCTGGGTTGAAAAATCATCTTTTTTATAGAAGTTTTTTGTTGAAAATTCATTTTTTTAAGATTCACCATTTTAGTTCATATTCACCTCTTTTGTTGAAAATGTAACTATTTTGTTTGACATTCCTTTTTTTTTGCTGAGACTTAATTTTTTTAACTAACAATATAATTATTCCATTTTTGATTGGAAATTTATATTTTTTATTGAAAATCGATCTTTCCTAGTTAAAAAAACTTTTCTTCTATTTTGTTAAAAATTAAACTATTCGGTTGGAAATTAACTTTTTTGTTCAAAATTCGCATTTTTGGTGTAAATGTAACTATTTGGTTAACAATTAAAACATTTTTTTGAAAATTTTACTTTTTGGTAGAAAATTAATCTTTTTGTCAAAAAATCATATGTTCGGGTTGAAAATTCAACTGCTTTGTAGATGATTCGTCCTTTTGGCTTTAAAATTTAACAATTTTGTTGAAAAATTATGTAATTTGTTGAACTAGTTTTTCTAAAATTCATATTTTTTTTCGTATTTTTTTTAAGATTCACCTCCTTGGTTGAAAATTTAACTATATTCCATTTATACAAAATTAATCTTCCGGGTTAAAAAATAATCATATGTGTTGAACTCTTTTGTTGAAAATGAAAATATTTTGTTTAAAATTCGTTTTTTTTCGGTTGAGAATTTATTTTTCTAACTAACAATGTAACTATTTAATTTTTTTTTAAATGGATATTTTTTATTGAAAATTGATCTTTTCTAGTTGAAAATTCATGTATTTTGAAAAAATTCGTATTTTGGGTTTGAATTGAACTATTTAGTTAAAAAATAAACTTCTTCTTATGAAAATTTAACTTTTTTGTAGAAAACTAACTTTTTTGTATAAAATTTGTATTTTTGGGTTGAAAATTTAAGCGTTTTGTAGATTTAGATGATTCGTCATTTTGGTTTTAAAATTAAACAATTTTGTTGAAAAATTTTCGTTTCTTGGTAGAAAATTATTCTTCTTGCTGGAAAATTAATCTTTTTGGTTGAAAATGTAACTATTTCGTTAAAAATTCATCTTTTTTAGACGAAAATTCAATTGCTTGGTTGAAAGTTGAACTAGTTTGTTAAAAATTCATATTTTTTCAAGATTTTGAGTAAGGATATTGGGATGTTACTTTTTCTGGTATTGTCCGACATCCAGTAAAAAAGCGAATTTAATGGAATTTAGTGAAAAGAAATAGAATTCAGGGGAACTTAATGTAATTTAGTGACAATCAGCGGAATTCAACAGAACTAAAAATAATTCATTTTAATTATGGAATTAAATTCAAAAGAGAACGGCATTTAATGTAATTGGACGGAATTCAATTCCTAATAATTAATTAAAGACTAATTATCAGTCTTCAACTAATTTTCAGGAGAAAAATGTACCGAAACATAAGTAAAAATAATTTCATTAATTTTGTACGCAAAAAACACAATCTACATTTTTGGACTAATTGAATTATTGAAGTTTAACGGCAGATTAGTAACTTAGTATTGAAAATTAGTTAAATAATAAGTAATTAAATCAGGGAGCAAGTGAAAAATGACTGGAATAGTTAAATTTTCAAGCAAAAAAGACGATGTTTCTATATAAACGTTAAATTTTTAACCAAAAAATATGAATTTTCAACAAAAAAGTTCATTTTTAATCAAATACTTGAATTTTCTACCAAATTGTTAAATTTTCAAGCCAAAAAGACGAAGTTTCTATAAAAACGTTGAATTTTTAACCAAAAAATATGAATTTTCAACAAAAAAGTTCATTTTTGCAACACCCACCTCAAAAGTTGACGTTTTCATGCTTCTAAATAATGCCTAAAGGACTTTATTTGAGCAGACTGCGTACGAAAAATTTTCGCGCATGCGCAGTTCGAAGATGGCTTACTTTAGATACTGGTGAAAAAGCTGCGCATGCGCACTTTCCAGATGAGGTACTTTAGACACTGGCATAAGTAACTTCAAACACTGGTGTTGGTATCTTCTAGAAATAAATTTAGATTTAACTTTTTTCATGATTTAAGTCTTTTGATGATTGAAGTTTTGTTTTTAGGGGTTCGTAGCCCCGTCATACAAAAGGGCATAAGCGTCAAAATTTTTTTTACATAATTTTTTTTTCAAACAATTTTTTGTTCAAACATTTGTTTTCAAACATTTTTGTTTTCAAAAGTTGTTTTTCACAACATTTTTGTTTTCAAACATTTTTTCAGAAATTTCTTTTCAAACATTTTTTCTTAAATTTGTTATTATAAAATTAGTATTTTTCGTTAACTCCTCCCAACACAACTTTTTCGGACGGGCGTTGCAAAAAATAGCGTGTGATACACGTGCGCATATGCATCACCTATTTTGCGCACTTGTATCACAAATAACTATTTTAACAAAATATATAGTTGAATTTTCAATCAAAACAGTTGAATGTTTAACCCAGAAAAATCTAAGTTTCTACAAAACTACTGAATTTTCAACACAACAATATGAAATTTCAACAAAATGAATAAACGTTCAACCAAATACTAGAGTTTTTAACCAAAAGAGATCAATTCTGTACCAAAATATTATAGTAGACTTTTCAACCAAAAAGAACGCATTTTTGGTGTTTTCTCTTGTGTTATGTCCACCCACGCACTCTACGGAAGAAGATGGAAAAACTTGTAACTTTCCTCTAACATCCGGTTCTCAAATTTTCTTTCAGTATTTGTACTCGATGTCCATCAAAAAAAAAAAAAGTTTTTTCTCAATATCCTAATCAGAAGACTGCGTTTTAATCACCCACGCATTCCCAAATGTACACGTAAAAATTTCGAAAAAATTATAACTTTCCTTTAAACGTTTAATTATCTGATTTTCTTATATTAATTAATTGTACTCGATGTCCAACAACATAAGAAAAAGTTTCATCCCAATATCCTCATCGGAAGATTGCTGCGTTTTATCCACCCACGCACTTTTTTGTACATTTTAGAGCGCGTGTCCGGATAAAACGCAGTCTTTCGATAAGGATTTTGGGATAAATATTTTTTGCTATTGTCTGACATCAATTACAAGTAATGAGTGAAACAAAATCCGAGAATTGAGAATTTCGAGAAAAGTTATAATTATTTCCGAATTTTCGTGTGGAAAAAACGCAGTCTTTCGATGATTATATTGAGATGAATGTTTTCTTGATGTTGCCTGACATCAAGTAAAATTAATTCACGAAAGAAAATCCGAGAATCGAGAGTTCAGTGGAAAGTTAGAATTTTCTCCGAATATCACATACAGCTTATTTCATCAAAATAATAAATATGACGTTGTAATGAGTTCTTTTTTAAAGTTATATTTTTGTTTGTAAACTTAGCGAATTTTAGTGTCATTATCTACACGGAAAAAATTAATCTGTAAAAATGTCACGAACTAGTAGTTAGGTCTCGGATATGAGAAAAATCCATCGGATATTGATCTATTTTCGTAAATAATCTTTGAACTTTGAGAAAGAATTGACGAACTCGATGTGAAAATTCTAAAACGGTTCAACACTTTTTTTTACGTGAATAATTACAAAAATATTACGAGTTATTGGGAAAAGATTCTCAGAGCACTCACGATCTTGCCCGACAAATCTGGGAACTGCAAAGTAGGTTCGCCTGTGCGTGGCCCGCACACACGCTCGCCCAAACGCGCGGTGCGTGTGTGCGCTCGTATGTGTGCTTCGAGTTCGTCGGATGAGTGGCTAGAAGTTTTATAATACATATATTATTTGGCCTCGATAACTGCGTGTGTTTACGCACTCCTGGTTTATGTTTAGAAGCTGCGGTGAGTCAGTAGTCTTTTCAGGGTTCGAATCCTCTGAGTTGCGAATTTATAAATTAATATAAATTAAATCGCTCAAATAAAATTTTTCCTCTTTATGTTCCAGTCTGAAGTTTTCAGGAACTATTCGTAGGAAATTCGAACTGTTCGTAAAAAACTTCGAAATTTATCCATACATTTCTCATAGAAATAAAGATGTAATGTTTCATTTTTTTATCTCGTATCCGAGACCTAGCTCTACAAGTTCGTGACTTTTTCACGGATAAATTTTTTCCGTGTATAGACCTTTTTGTCTATTACTCTCTGGTGACTTTTAAGGGTCGCAGATTGAAGATGTAGGCGGGCAAATTGGATATATAATATCTTATTGAGGGGGCAGAGATCATTGGAACGTAATTACAGACCTTTTCATTATCCCCATTATTTCAGACTGTAAATCGCCTCTGCGATTATAACCGTACAAGCTCGGCGTACAGTACCTACTCGTATGTAGCGGCACGGCATAGACAGGTAAATAAATACTCGATATAACGGCCCGGTACGCCCAACTTCGCGAGATTATCCGGAATTCCAGTGCTCGGGCTCCCGAGAGGTCGAAGAGTTTATAAACGGCAAGTAGCAAGGTCATATTTACACAAACTTGTACCTGCGACTTCCCTATCGCGCCTGCGTTGCCGATATACTCATATGGAACAAAAATATAGTTATAGACACGCGACCTCTGCTGCATATGTTTCTAAAAATGGGGTCACTGCATCATATCAGTTTCGCTTCAAACTTTCAGGGTGCACACTAGGGTGGTCCAAACAATTTTTTTCTCGAATTTTTATTAATAACGTCCGGAAATTTGTTCCAATCCACACAAAAAAAATCCATTTTTTGTTGTTGTGGAAAAAAATGATATTTAGAGGTAGCGCAAGCCCCATGAAGTTTAACACATATTTCCCATAAGAAAAAAAGACGTTTTTGTACATTTTATTCAGATTATTTATGATTATTTTTGCGGTTTTTTCATGGAAATTGTTTCCGATACATAAAACACTACTTTCTACTGATAATTAGATGTTTACATGAATTGTTTAAACAATTTATTATTGTTTTTAGCAATTTTCTCTTAGAATGGAGGTAGAAAGTCGCTGTTTTTTAAAAAAATTTCCACTTGGAGTGAGTTAAATAATTAAAGTTAACAAAATTATTAGTTTAAACAATCTATTATTATTATTAATAATATTGAAGTTGAATAATGCTAGAAAGTTGCGGTTTTTTTCTGAAATTTACAACTATTTGTCTACTTTTCACATAGGGTGAGTTAATAATTATTTCAATTTAGCAAAAGTAATTATTTAAACAAATTATTATTGTTTATATCTTCTTCTTTATTAATGCAATATAGTTGCGGTTTCTTCTGAAATGTTTAACTTTTTACCCACTTTTTACTTAGTAAAGTAATAACTAATGCAAGTTAACAAACATAGTTGTTTAAACAATTTATTAATGTTTATAACTATCTTCTTTCCGATAAGTGCTAAAAATTTGCCGTTTTTGCTGAACTCTTAAACTTTTTGTCCACTTTTCACTTAGTGAGTTAATAATTAATGCAAGTTAACAAACATGCTTATTTAAACAATTGATTATTGTTTATAACTATATTCTCTTAGAGTAATGCTAGAAAGCTGCTTTTCTTCTAAAATCTTTAGTTTTTCTTTGACTTTTTAGTTATGAACAAATAATAAGTGAACCACAACAAGAATAATTTTTTAAATAGTATTTTACATTTTTAAGTGAATTATTTTTGCTCTTTTCCTAGTATTTGAACAAATTAATTTAAACAAAAAAAGCTATCTTACACAAGAGACAAAAACAAAAAATGGAATAATTAGGAGTAGGTGGGTTTATTGCAATGCGTATAAAAGAAAAATGTGGAATTGAGCATATTTTGATATTAGCCTTGCTCCAGCAAAATATATTCACGAAAAAAAAAAGATTGTTTAAAATATGTTTCTCTCTAAGATTTATTTATCATTGGTTCATAACTAAAAAGGCAAAGCAAAGTTAAACATTTCAGAAGAAAGCGCAACTTTCTAGCACTTATCTAAGAGAAAATAGTTATAAACAATAATAAATTGTTTAAATAACTATTTTTATTAATTCGCATCAATTATTTCTTCACTAAGTGAAAAGTGGGCAAAAAGTTAAAAATTTCAGAAAAAACCGCATCTATCTGGCATTAATATAGATGAAGATAGTTATTAACCATGATAATTTGTTTGAACATTTATTTTTGCTCAACATAAATAATTATTAAGTCACTCCAAGTGAAAAATAGACAAATAATTTAAAATTTCAGAAAAAACAGCAACTTTTTACCATTAAGCAAAGAGAATATTATTAACAATAATAAATTGTTTGAACAATTATTTTTGTTATTCAGTCATAATTTCAACCTACATTTGGATAGATGCAATTTCACAGAAAATCAGTAGAAAATGTACTAAAAATGCTCTGCGAATTAATCAACACTTAGTGGGAATGAGATCGACTTGGCAGTACCATAATTAAAATTCACTGAGAATCTGTGGCAAACCTACTATAGGAATAAGTGATGATTCTTTGGCGATCAGTAGAAATCCACTGAAAAGCAGTGAAATCCATTGGAAATCATTAAATTTTAATAGAAATGAGTCAACATTTTAGGGAATAATTGGAGAAACTCTGGGAAGAAGTGAAAAATTCATAGGGAATCAGCAAAATTCGCTAGAATTCAGTGAAGAGTATCTGGTAAGGTAATCTGTTGTAAATTCACTGACAATCAGCACCGGGAATGCACTGTAAAGCTGTGAAAAATACACTGGGAATCAGTCAAAATCCACTGGAAATAATTAAAAATTATATGATAATCAGGGGACGATTCACTCGAAAGCAGTGCAAGTCCTATGACAATCAGAAACCGGAATTCCACTGGGAAGCAGTGAAAATCATTTGGGAAATAAGTGAAAATTGTCTGAAAATCAGGGGTAGGGGAAATCAACTGATAATCATTAATCGTTAAAATTACTCTGGAATAATTGAAAAATCGGTGCAAATAAGAGGAAAATCCACTGGGAATCAGTGATAATTGTTTAGTCATCAGGGAAAATCAGGAGAAAATCCACTGAAAAGCAGTGAAAATCCTGTGACAATCATCACCGGAAATCCACTGGAAATCATGTGGGACTCTCTGGAAATAAGTGGGAAATCCGCTGGGAATCAGTGAGAATTGTTTAGTCATCAGGGAAAATCACGAGAAAATCCACTGAAAAGCAGTGCAAATCCTGTGACAATCAGCACCGGAAATCCGCTGGAAATCAGTGGAAATGCTCTGGAAATAAGTGGAAAATTCGCTGGGAAACAGTCAAAATCCACTGAAAATAAATAAAAATTGTCTGATAATCTGGGTCCAATTCACTAGAAAGCGATGCAAGTCCTCTAACACCCAGCACCGGAAATCTACTAGGAAGCAAAGAAAATCCACTGCGAATAAGTGAAAATTCTTTGGAAATCAGGGGCAGGGGAAAATCCACTGAAAATCGTTGAAATTAATCTGGAATCATTGACAATTCTCTACGAAAACTGGAAAATCCACTGGAAATCAGTTTAAATCTATGGGAAATCAATGAAAATCTATTGGAAATAAATCAAATTTATCTGGCTATCAGAGAAAAATTAAGGGAAATCCACTGAAAAGCGGTGTAAATCCACTGACAATCAGAATCAGAAATCCACTGGGAAGTCATGATAATCCAATGGGACTAAGTGAAAATTGTCAGAAAATAAGTAGAAAATTTATTGGCAATCAGTGAAAATTTTCGGAAATAAGTGGAAAATCCACTGGGAATCAGTCAGAATCCACTAAAAATATATAAAAATTGTCTGATCAGGGGAAAACCCACTGGAAATCAATGAAAATCCACTGAAAATAAATGGAAATTGTCTGGTATTCAAGGAAAAATTCATTGGAAAGCAGTTCAAATCATCTGACAATTAGCACCGGAAATCCACTGGCAAGCAGTAAAAATCCACTGGGAATTAGTGAATATCCACTTGAAATTCAATTCCAAATAAAAATTTTCTGGGAGTCCTGGAAAATCCACTAGAAATTAGTTCAATTTTTCTGAAAATCAGTGATAAAACCACTGGGAAGCAGTGGGAATTCTCTGGGAATCAATCAAAATTAAGGGAAATTCTCTGAGTATTCTCGACTAGGAATTAGAAAAAATCTACTAAAAATGACTAAAAATTCCCTAGGAGTCAGGGAAAATTCACTGGGAATAAGTGTAAATTCTTTGGGAAACAGTGGAATGGCCACTGAAATTTAATGAATATTTTCTGGGAATTATTAAAAATTTGCTGAAACTCCAGTCGTTATTGACGTTCTTTATTGGGAAATCAGTGATCATTCTCTGAAATTCCAGGAATATTTTACACTGATGTTTCAGTAGAAAATGTTACACAAATTTCAGTGAGGCTTTTACTGATAATTCAGTAACATTTTCTAATACGTACTCAATGATAAACTACTAAAACTGCAATGCTTATTTCCTAATTCGAACAGTCAGTAGTACTTTCTTTTTCTTGCGTATCAGTGGAATTTTACTGATAATCAGTTACTAATTTTTCAATATTTCAATGAGTGAAAATCCACTGTGAATAAAAAAATAATATAAAAAATCAGTGAGAATTAACTTCATTAATTGCACTAAATTAAGACTTTTAAAAACCTTCGTAGTTTTTACTATCTATTGCTTATTTTTCCCACCTAATTTGCATTATAAGAAGAAGAAATTACCAGAAAATAATTTCACGGAACAAATACGCCGAAAAAAAAAACAGAAAACTAAAGAGACGTAAAAAAAGACCTATCTCGAAAAACGACCCCAATTCTTTTCCACAAAAGAGAAAGGCAGAATCCTGAAAGAGCCAAAAAAAGATAAAAAAGCAATAAGGGTCCTCATCCTAAAAAAGACGTCCCTGGCACGCGATCGATGTAAATCGTTCCGTGACTCGCTTTTTTTCATTTCGTATTCTTCTACTTTCGCGCTCGCAGAGATGGCCTCGAAGAGAACTTGGGCTCAGAGGTAAAAAGTTGTTTACAAAAAAACAGGCTCGGATTGGACCATCAAGAGATTGGAAAAAATCCCGATGGGCCACTGTCTACGTTTGGATCGTAGGGATTTTACTGAAAATTAGAAACTCATTTATTATTATTGTAGTTCTGAACCATATGAGTTATAAGCCACAGGTGTTTTGAGCCAGATAAATTCAGAACTCAGAGGAGTTCTGAGACAGATAAATTATGAGCGAATTAAATTCTGAACTGGAAGAGTTCTGAGCCGTATGAATTCTGATCCAGATAAATTCTGAGGCAATTAAGTTCTGAACCGGAAGAATTGTGAGCCGGATGAGTTCTGAACCAGATGATTTCAGAGTCAGATAAATTCTGAGCCGGATGAATTCTGAGCCAGAGGAGTTCTGAGAAAGATAAGTTGTGAGCCAGAGTCGTTTTGAGCCAGAAATTTTCTGAACCAGATAAGTTCTGAGTCGGATGAGTCATCAGTTGGACGAGTTCTGAATCAGAGGAGTTCTGAGCCGATTGCGTTCTGAACCAGATGAGTTCTCAGTCACATAAATGCTAAACCAGATAAGTTGTGAGCCGGAAGAGTTCTGAACTTGTTGAGTTCACAGCCAGAGGCGTTTTGAGCCAGAAGTTTTCTGAGCCACATAAATTCCTATCCGGATGAGTTCTCAGCTTGATGAGTTCTGAAACAGAGGAGTTCTGAGCCGGATGCGTTCTGAACCAGATGAGTTCTGAGTCAGATAAATTCTGGGCCAGATAAGTTGTGAGCCGGAAGAGTTTTGAGCTAGTTGAGTACTCAGGCAGAGTATTTTTGAGCCAAAAAACTTCTGAGCCCGATAAATTCTGAGCTGGATGAATTCTGAAACAGAGGATTTCTGAGTCAGATAAATTCTGAGCTAGATAAGTTGTGAGCCGAATGAGTTCTCAGCTGGATGAGTTCTGAAACGGCGGATTTCTGAGTCAGATAAATTCTGAGCCAGATAAATTGTGAGCCGAAAGAGTTCTGAGTCTGTTGAGTTCTCAGCGAGAGTAGTTATGAGCCAGAAAATTGATGAGCCCGATAAGTTCTGAGCCGTATGAGTTCTCAGCCGGATGAGTTCTGAAACGGAAGAGTTCTGTGTTAGATAAATTCTAAACTGGATAAGTTGTGGCCAGAAGAGTTCTGAGTTAGTTGAGTTCTTAGACAAAGTCGTTTTGCGTAAGAAGTTTTCTGAACCAGATGAGTTCTAAGCCGGATGAGTTCTCAGCTGGATGAGTTCTGAACCAGATGAGTTCTCAGACGGATGCGTTCTGAACCAGATTAGTTCTCAGCCAGATAAATTTTAAACCAGATAAGTTGTGAGCCGGAAAAGTTCTGAGCCAGATGAGTCATCAGCCGGATGAGTTCTCAGCCCGATGAGTTTTAAACCAGAGGAGTTCTGAGTTACAATTAGCTGGCTTATAGGTTTTTTCTAAACGCATCTTTAAGTGATTTTCACCATGAAATGGAAGTTGACACAATGGCCTCCACATGAGCATGCAGATTATTATTGCAGAGCATCTAAAATTCGTCTCTTGCGCTGAAGGCTACATGCACTCCCGTGCTCAATAATAAAGACACATGGGTATGCGGTGCATTAACCTGAAGTTATATGGACAGGATTGTCGACTGCCCTCCAGTTCACACGTCGCGCTCGAAATTGACCATGTTTATTTCATCACCTTAGTTACAGTTAATCTTATCTTCTTCCTCCTAAACCTATCTAAAAACCTGCCAACTATATGGCGTCGTCCATAAATGACGTCAAGAAATTTTTCGAAATTCTAACTCCCCCCTCCCCCCCCTCCTCCTATCGTCATGGATTTCCCGAGTTTTTCCGT
>CAKNYM010052425.1:126227-146430 GCA_932195095.1 Andricus curvator
TAGTTGGGTGTACAATCTAAACATGAATAATACAAACAATAAAGTAGCCTCGGAATGGACTGAAACTTGGATCGACAAAATGCATACACACGGTAAACGTAAAGGTCGAATTTCAGGCGATGAATGGAGACTGGGTGTCTGGAATGCTAGAGGAGTGAATGACCTTAAAATAAGAGAACTACGAGAAACTATGCATGCAAGGAAACTAGATATTTTATGTGTACCTGAGACGAAGAAAAAGGGTTGCGAATGTAGAAACATAGAAAATGGGGTGTTGAAAGGCGGTTTTGAAATATGGTCAGGAGTAGGTAGTGAATCAAATCGTAGTCAAGGGGTCGGTTTAATTATGAATGAAAAAGCAAGACAGCATCTCAAAGATCATGATTTTGTATCTCCCAGATTGTTGTGGGCTAGAATGAAGGTAGGAATCAGAAGGTTATTTATCATAGCGTGCTACGCCCCAGTTGACAGTGAGCCGCGAGAAGTCAAAGACGCTTTCTGGGACACTCTAAATGACACAATAAGTACTTGCGATCAAGGTGAAAGAATAATTCTGCTAGGAGATATGAACGGATGGGTCGGCGTTCAACGTCAGGATACAGATACAGAAAGGGTACTAGGTAAATTTGGGGATCCAAGAAAAAATTATAACGGGGAAAAATTAGTTAGCTTATGCTTAGAAAAGGGCCTATTTATTACCAATACTTGGTTTCGACATAAAATGATCCACACGTACACTTGGGGTAAAGGAAATAACCGCAGTATAATTGACTTCGTTATTGCAGATGAAAGACTAAGAGAACTAGTTATAGATACAAGAGTCATGAGGGGATCCGAATGCAATACTGATCATTATCTTTTAATCTCTAAAATAAACTTAGGCCGGGGATGGAAAAGAAAGAGAACAGAAAAAACGAAGCAAACTCGAATAAAGATTGAAAATTTACAGAAACCGGAAGTGCGAATAGAGTTTCAAAATAAGTTAAGCGAACGCATTGGTAGGGCAACTTGGGAAGAGCTTACGAGCAATAAAGATATAGAGGGCGCGTGGGCTTTATTACGGGATACCATTGTTAAAACTGCAATTGAAGTGTGTGGTACGGCAGTGGTAGGAAGAAAGTCTGGTGATGCATGGTGGAATGATGAAATTCAAGCAGCCCAGCGAGAAAAGAAAAAAGCGCACACGAGAACATTAAACATGACAGGTCTTAGCGATGAGGAGAGAAATAGACTCAAAAATGATTACAAAGACAAAAAGAGGAAAATGAAACGACTAGTCAAGGAGAGTAAAGAAAAAATCAGAACAGAAGAAGAGAACAAAATACAAAACGGCTTTGGAGGAATAATGAAACTACTATATAAACAGATGAAGGAAAGTAAAAGTACAGAGATTGCGAGCATGAGAAACAGCAAAGGTGAAATGCTATATGATATAGACGGGATAGTAGACGCTTTAAAAGACTCTTTTAAAGAACTATTAGGAGGTGAAGATATAGGACAACAAAACTGCGACATAGAACATAATGCATTAGAAAACCCAATTGAAAAAGTCTGTGTCACTGAGGTCCGAGACATAATTAAGAACTTGAAAAATGGTAAGGCTGCTGGCATAGACAGTATTAGTGCTGAAATGCTCAAATACGGTGGCGAGTACATACCTCACAGGTTGTGCGAATTGATAAATTTATGTATCGAGACGGGGAAAGTCCCAGACGATTGGAAAAAAGCGATTATCGTACCAATATACAAAAGAAAGGGAGATAAAAACAACTGCAGTAATTACAGAGGTATCAGCCTACTAAGTACCGTAAGTAAAATATACTCAAAAATACTTATTCGTAGGGTAATGGAAATCACAGAAGAAAAAATATGGGAAGTCCAAAGTGGATTTATGCCAGGAAGATCATGTACAGATCAGATATTTAGCCTAAGACAGATCACAGAAAAAAGATTGAGAGTAGGAAAGAAAGTTTTCTGTGCATTTATTGACCTAGAAAAAGCATTTGACACGGTAAATAGAAGTAAACTTTGGGAAGTTCTTAAAGAATACGGAGTAAATGGAGGGCTCCTGCAAGCAATAAAAACAATATATACAGGTAGTAAAGCGAGCGTAAGGGTAAACGGGAAACTGAGTGACTGGTTCGATATTACACAAGGCGTGAAACAAGGATGCGTTATGTCCTCGTGGCTATTTATCATATTCATGGATAAGTGTCTAAGAACTGCACTCTTCGACGAAGAAGGTGTAGATCTCCAAACAGTCAAGGTACGTGGGTTAGCTTTCGCAGATGACAAGATTGTTATGGCAGAATCAGTCGAGGACTTGCAAAGAATGTTGAATAAACTTCATACAAGCATGAAGGACATGGGACTCAAAATTAACGTAAATAAAACAAAAATCATGGTGTTTGAGGGAAAGAGTGAGAAAACAATGTGCAACATTGTCCTAAATGATGAGAGATTAGAACAAGTTGACAAGTACGTATATCTAGGTAGTCTATTCACTAGCGACGGAAAAATAGATGGGGAGTTAGATAGGCGCATAAATAAGGGTAAACAGGTTATCGGTAGAGCAGGGTCCATCCTAACAAATAAAAACATATCAAAAAAAGCTAAAATGGCCATACACAATTCTATATTCGTACCGACTGTACTATACGGTAGCGAGACATGGACCTGTCAAGAAAAGGACAGGAGTAAAATTAACGCGATCGGCATGAAACCTCTGCGCATAATATGCGGGAAAACACTAATGGACAAAGTCCGAAACGAGACAATCCTCAAAGAATGTGGTGCAAAAGAGACAATAGTTGACACATGGGAAAGAAATCAGTTAAGATGGTTCGGACATCTTGAAAGAATGAAAGATGAGCGACTGACCAAACAAGTGTACAAAGGTAAAGTAAATGGCAGAATGCCCAGAGGTAGACCGCCGAAAGAATGGTTAGAATCTGTAAATGAGGCATTAATCCGTAGAGACATAAGAAGCCATAGGAACACAAGAGCTTGCATGAAAAAATGCATGGACGTGAAGGAAGCTAGAGTAGTATGCCAGGACAGAAAAGTGTGGCGACAAATAGTTTGTAAACAGAGTGACAGTAGAATGAATGACGCCTGAAACAAAGACCTTGGATACTAATGGGCCCAAGTGGGGAACCATACATAACAATTTTGTGAGGCTCTTCACTTGGGGTGATCGCTAGAGAGATTGATCAGCAGCCTGGGTCGGAGCAGTGTTGCGGAGTAAACGTGTCATTTAAATAAATAACACGAGAATTCCAGATCAATCTAAAATATATATACCTAACACTTATATGCCTGTCCACCTCATACCTATATTCCTACCTACCTTATACCTATATACCCACATGCACACTACTATTCTCCAACCGAGCAAGTCACGCCTACCCCGAAAGGGAAATGGCTTAATGGTATAATAATAATGTATTCTCATCGGAAATTTAATTGTGTATCTATAATTTCTGGTTGAAAGCGGTAGCTTCTGCCGTTTTCAGAATAAACTCGTAAAGCCCGTTTTTTGGAAAACAAATTTTTTCTCTTTTTTTACATTAACTCGCTGTAATTCAGCCAATTCTTGCGATTTTTTGATGAAATTTACAGGAAATATTCTTCATGATGTTCTACGATTAGTAGAATAAATAACATATGAACGGTTTTGTTTAATCAAAAGTTATAAATGGTTACTTAGGACATGCATAAATATATTTGAGAACATGGGGAGTCAAGCGAATTTTGATCCAAAAAAAACTTCCAAGGGGAAAGTTGCTTAGAAAGGTATAAATATGTTTTCTACGAAAATAATAATTGATTAAAATAATTATTGAACAATAATTTTAGAGATATTAAAATTCAATAAACTAGATTTTAAATCAGTATAATAATTATACAGATATAATTTATAGTGTGTTGTAGTAAGAAAAAAATGGTTATATGTTATAAACAAATTAATGAACAAGAATATTTTTTTGTGGTTTTAAATGATTAGTTCTTGAAAATAATATTTTTGCGTCAAGTATAAGGGTAATTAACAATTTTTGTAAACAAATACACAGTTTGAGGATTTCTAATGAATAAGCTCATTTTTTTCGCAAAATAAACTAAAAATGTCTTTCCAGTGACATCTTGATGTCATATTTTTCAAATTAACAATAACTGTCAATTTCTTAAACAATTTCTAGAAAGAAATGCAAATTTTGATTAAATCTCCTCTTTATTTTTGGTTAAAAATGCAACTGTGTGATTGAAAATCAAAATTTTTTGTTGAAAATTCATGTTTTCGGTGTTTAAGCTTCAACTATTTTACAGAAAATTCGTCTTTTGGCTCGCAGGTTCAACAATCCATCATTTTAGTTGAAAATTTATCTCTTTGGTTGAAAACGAAGCTATTTTGTTAAAAACTCGTCTTTGTGGTAGAAAATTAATATTTTCAGATAAAAAATCAAACGGGTTTGTAAAAAATTAGTCTTTTATTGAAAATTTGTCCTTTGTTGTGAAAAGTTGAAGTACTTTGTTAGAAATTCATTTTTTTCGGTTGCAGATTCATCTTTTTTTATTTAAAATAGAACTTTTTCTATTTTTTATTATAAATTGATATTTTTTAGTTGAAAAATCAACTATTTTGTTGAAAATTTAAATATTTTGGTGAAAATTCAAGTATGTTTTTAAGAATTAATCTTTTTTTGTCCATAATTAAACGACTTTATTGGAAATTTGTAGATTTGGACAGAACTTTCGTTCTTTTGGATTGAAAATTCATCTTTTTTTGTTGAAGATTCGACTGTCTTCTTAAAAATAAAATTTTTTGGTTGAAAATGTAACCGCTTATGGTTAAAGTTTAATTTTGTTATTGAAATTTGATCATTTGGTTGAAAATTCATATGTGTAGGTTGAATTCAACAATTTTTTTGAAAATACAACTAAATTGTTGAAAATTAAAGTATTTTCTTAAAAAGTAATCCTCCTTGGTCGAAGATCCAACTACTTTTTTAAAAATTGTTTTTTTGGTTGCTGATTCATTTTTTTTAATTGAAAATTAAACTTTTACATTTTTGATTAAAAATTGATCTTTTTTAGTTGAAATTCATATATTTTGTGGAAAATTCGTCTTTTTGGTTTGAGAATGCTTCTTTGTAAGTTGAGAATGCAACTATTTGGTTAAAAATTCAACTATTTTATTGAAAATTAAATTATTTTGTGAAAAATTCAAGTACTTTTGTAAAAAGTAATCTTTTTGGTCGAAATTGCAACTGTTTTATTGAACATTCGTCTATTTGGACAGAACATTCATTCTTTCGGATTGAAAATTCAACTTTTTAAGTTGAATTCAACAATTTGGTTAAAAATACAACTAATTTGTTTAAAATTAATCTATTTTCTTAAAAGGTCATATTTCATGGTCGAAAATTCAACTGTTTTGTTAAAAATTCGTCCTTTGGATTCAAAATTCATCCTTTATGGTAGAAAAGTTATCTTTTTTGGTTGAAATAAATAAATTCGTAAGTTTTAATTTTTACCCTAAAATTGCTTTATTTCGTTTGTAAAAGATTCTACGTTAAAAATGTTACAAGATTCAAGTTCTGGTCTTTGAGTATTAATGGTCTGGGAGAATATAAAAATAAACCCAGTAAAAATCAGGGAAGTTAGGGAATTTTAAAAATCATGTTTTTTGGCCACCCTGTTTACCTCATTATGTAATAAGGATTTATATTTTCACAAGAATGGCAACAGAATAAAAAACAGGTTGTCCAAACTTGCGGAAAAAGTAGGGGCCAAGGGTCGAGAGTCAGGGGAAATGACGAAGGGTCGTTAATTTCTCGATCACCTTTCTCCCCCATCGCCCTAGTGTGTACGTGCACCATAAAAACGACGCGTGCGCTTCCATAAACTGCGCAGTATTTATCTGCCAATGATAAGGGAATTTTCCGGAACTAGGTCATTCGAAAAGGGCTAGAAAAAAAATTCAAACATTGGTCAATAAAATTCATTAATCAGTTCTTCAGAAGAATACAAAATTTAATTCATAGTAAGGGGCCGTGCATAAATTATGTAAAGTTTTTTCTGAAATTTTCAACCAAGCAGTTGCATTTTTAACAGAAAATGCTGTAATTTCCACCGAAAGATATGAATTTTTAAATAAAAAGTCGAATTTTCAACAAGAGTTGAATTTTTTATTAAAAAGATTTTTCAGTCAATCAAGAAAAAAAAATATCCAAAATGTTACATTTGTTTAGCCAAAAAGGGGAGCTTTCTACGAAACAGTTGAATTTTCGGTCAAATAATTGAGTTATTAATCAAAAAGATAAATTTGCAAGGAAAAGATTAATTTTTTACAAAAAAGAAGCATTCTCAAGAAAATATATTCAACTTTAACAAAATAGTTGAAATTTCAACAAATTCCATACATTTTCTACCAAATATTTAAATTAAAAAAAAAAACATGTAATAGTTGATATTTCAATAAAAAATAATTTATTCCTAATTCAGAAACAGCTGATTTTAACCCAAAAATACGAATTCTAAACAGAATACTTGAATTTTCAACCAAACAGTTGCATTTTTTACCAAAAAATTGATTTCCTGCCAAAAGACGAATTTCCAACAAAATAAATAAACTTTCAATTAAGGAGTTGAATTTTCTACCAAGTGGATTAATTTTCTACTCAAAAAGTGACATTTTTATTAGAATACAGGACTTTTCACCAAATACCTCAATTTCAATCCAGGGGATTAATTTTCTACCAAAAAAATCTAATTTTCAACAAAATACATGAATTTTCAACCAACTAGTTAGATGTTTAACTAACAAAATAAATTTTAAAACAAAAATTGTAAATTTGTAATTAAAAATGAAATAATTAAATTGTCAGTAAAACAAATTTGTGTCTTATCAAAAAAGATGAACTTTCAACAAGATACATACATTTTCAACCAAATAGCTAAATTTCAAACAAAAGGATTAATTTTCTACCAAAACAATGGAACTTTTAACAAAATACGTGAATTTTTAGCCGATTGATTGAATTTTCAACTAAAGAAGATAAAATTTCAACGAAAAATCATACATTTCCAACCCAAAATGGAATGATTAAATTGTCAGTTAAACAAGTTAATTTTAAACCAAAAAAGACATACTTTCAACAAAATACACAAATTTTCCACCAAATAGTTGCATTTTTAAACTTAAGAAGATCAATTTTTAACCGACTTGTCGAATTTTCAACCAAACAGTTGAATTTTTAACCAAACAGTTAAATTTTCAATTGAATAATTTAATTTTTAACTCAGAAACTAATTTTCGAAAAAGTGTTTCAATTTTCAATCGAAGAATTGAATTTTCAACTAAAATGATAAAATTTAAAAAATTAGCCAAAAAATACTAATCTTCTACAAAATACTTGAATCCTCGACTAAAACAGATTAATTTTCAATCATACAGTTGCATTTTTAACAAAAAATTCATTTTCCACCAAAAGACAAATTTTCAACAAAATGCATCAATTTTCAACCAAATAGTTAAATTTCAACCAACAGGATTAATTTTCTCTAAAAAAAGTCAGATTTCTAACAAAATACATGAATTTTTAAACAAATACTTTAAATTTAAACTAAAAAATATTTATTTTCAACCAAAAATGGAATGGTTAAATTTTCAGTTAGAAAAATTAATTTTTAACCAATAAAAAAATAAATTATTTTAGGTAATTACATTAATATTTTAGTAAATTTTATATGATTTTTTAACTAAAACGGTGAATCTTCAACTAAAAAAAAATTTAACAAAGTAGCTCAACTTTGGAACAAATAGTCGAATTCTTAGTTTCTTCTAAACTGGTAAATTTTCGAGCCAAAAATACTAATTTTCTTCAAAACAGTTGAATTGTCAACCAAAACGGATGACTGTGACGCTTGTGATAAATAAAAAGGAATTCAAATTTTTTTATTTAAATTTTAAGTAAAACAAAAATCTTATTGTTATTTACATATTTTATTTTCTAAGTTTATAAATTCTTAGTAAGACTTGGGGGGGGGGGAGGGGTCAGAGTGTCACGGTATCTTACATGGGGACAGGGAAGTGAAAAATTCAGAAAAACACCTTACGTAATTTGTGGATGACCTTTTATTTGTTTATTCATTTATTATTATTTGGTGAATATAATATTAATTAATTCTAAAATTTTTAGTTTTGAATTTGTCGCGTTGAAAATTTCTAAAACATTTAAAATTGAACAATTTAAAAGACAGCAAATTTTTATTTTATATTTAATAAAATTCTATAAATCGGAAAATCTTTATTTTAAGGCCTTCAAAATTGAACAGAATCTCAAACTAAATTGTTCAAAATTTTATAATGTAAATCTTTCAAAGTTGTAAAAGTTCAGATTCAAAGCCGAACTGATCATTTGAAAGCGATCAGAATTGAGGCAATTGATAGAAAAAGGGCCCATAGGGTTATGGGCGTATAATGATGGTAGTATAATATCATATAATTATCATAATACCTCTAGATTATAGACTCGAACCCTTTTTTTCACCTATGCAATAATTATTTTAAATGATTTTAACTAAAGTTACTAAACACCTAATTTCAGATTAAGTATGAATTAACCAGAATTTATAGGTCTTCTGTAAGTCGAATTTTGAAAAAGAGACCCATCATGGAAAATTGGCGCGCGGCAGGTGTTCCTCTTAAATCGTCGAAAAAAGGAAGGAACACCTTTCTAGAATGCAGGGGTTCGTTAATTACCTCAGATTATGGGAAATCCTCGAATAAAAACTTTTCCCTCGGACTAGCTGAGTCCGAGCATTTGGCTTGCGAACTACACATGAGCGCGGATCGATCGTACGGTCCGAGTCACGCCGGAACCCTTAATTTTCTGCGCAACGTGAGGAAATTCCTTTACTACTATTCCCCTTTTGAAAATTCATTTTCTACTCGAAAATCATGTAGTTAAAAATGTTTTATAGTCCAGGCATTTCGTACACTGTTAGAAATTATCGGAAAATTCCTACACATTTGGGATACTAAAGTAACTGAAATTTACGAAGTTAGATTGCTGAAAAAGAAATGCAGTAACTTTTATAGTAAATTTACTAAATTTTTACTAACATTCAGAAAAGATATCTGAAAATTATAAATAGTTTCCAAAAATTCCTAAATGGTAAGAGAAATATAAGTTACCATGACCGAAAGAAGTGCGCAGTTAGCAACAGCGCACTCCTCGCTTCTCGATCGCGTTCGAAGCGTGGTTGTGGTCATGGGCGGCAATGCACTGCAAAAGGTTGTGTTGAATTATAACGATGTAGTAAACCTATTTTTTCCGAGATTGTATGATCTCAAGCGTGAAAAGGATTCGAAATTTGCACGAGAAGAAGAAACTGAAAAGGTGTTGAAATTGCGAGTAAAGGCAACGATCTAGAAGCTCGGTAACTCGGTTGATGAGCGAATTAATTATCTTTGCAATAAAATAGTTACAAGATACTGCGATCATCTACCTCGTAAATGAACTTCTAAAAAGGTACATCAGGATGAGGTACGGCGATGATGGAGATGATGGGCGTCAAATGACGCCCTCTTGGCCAGATAGGTTATATCTGTAATTTTGAGTTGTTCCGTTGGTTCATTAATTTTAATATAAATTTGCAGTACACACAGACCCCGGTTTAGTAACAGTGTCGGGGGTTGCCCGCAAATAGTCCAGTTACTAAATCGGGGCAATCGAAACGTAAACAGTCAAGACCGCCTGAACCGTTTCCAATTGGAATGCATAATATTGCGCAATATACTTGAGTGAGTACTCGTGCACTGTGGCCCTTCCGAGGCGAGAGTCGCAACCGTCTCTCGGCCCTTGAGCTGAGAAACTGCGTGGGCCAGCAGTTCTGGGAATTACTAAACCGCGGCTTACTAAAACGCGGCTCGGGTGTATATGCAAAATGTAAGCTAATGTCAAAAGATTTGAACTGTCATCCAATGGATCTTTCCCTGATTACCACACAAATTTTCATACATTCGCAGTGAATTTTCATTGATTTCCAGTAGATTGGTGTTGATTGCTTATTTTAACTTTTTTCAAATGAATTTTCCTCTGATTACAAGAAAATTTTCATTTATTCCCAGTGGATTTTGATTAATTTCCAATGGAGTTTTATTGATACCCATTGGATTTTCCCCGATTACAAGACAATTTTCATTTATTTAAAGTGGATTTTGACTGATTCCCAGTTGATTTGTACTAATTTCCAGAGAATTTTCACTGATTCCTACTGGATTTTCCACTTCCTTCTAGATAATTTTCACTTATTTCCGGTGTATTTTTACTGCTTCCCAGTGGATTTCCGGTGCTGATTTACAGAGGATTCAAAGCGCTTTTCAATGGATTTACCTCTGATTCCCATAGCGGATCTTCATTGATTTCTAGGGAATTTTCACTGACTTCCAGTGAATTTTTAACTTATTCTCCAGATAATTTTCATTTAAGCTCAGTGAATTTTCACTGTTTCTCAGTGTGTTTACGGTGCTGATTATCAGAGGATTTAAAATCCATTCCAATGGATTTTTCCCTGATGACCAGAAAAATTGTAATTGATTTTCAGTGGTTTTTCGTCTATTCCCAGTGAATTTTCCACTTTTTTCCGTGGGTTTTTGGTCTTGATGTCAGGAGGTTTGAAATTTTTTCCACTATGTTTTATATCAGACAATCTTCACTTATTTCCAATTAATTTTAATTGATTTCCAGTGGATTTTCCCCTTACTCCTAGATAGTTTTTACTTATTCCTAGTGGATTTTCATTTTTTTCCAGTTTTATTTCCGATGCAGATTGACAGTGGATATGAACTGCTTTCCAATGAATTTTCTCCTGATTGCCAGGGAATTTTAAGATATTTCCAGTGGATTTTCACTGATTCCAATTGAATTTTTCACTTAATCCCGCAGTGAATTTTCGGTCCTAATATCAGAAGGTTTGAACCGTTTTCCACTATATTTCATATCAGGAATTTTCACTTATTTCCAGTGCATTTTCATTGATTTCCAGTAGATTTTCCTCTTACTCCTAGACAATTTTTACTTATTCCTAGTGGATTTTTTTCCAGTTTTATTTCCGATGCTGATTGACAGAGGATATAAACTGCTTTCCAATGAATGTTCTCCTGATTACCAGCGAATTTTAAGATATTTTCAGTGCATTTTCACTGATTCCAAGTGAATTTTCCACTTATTCCCAATGGATTTTCGGTCCTGATATCAGAACATTTGAACTGTTTTTCAATGGATATCCCCCTGATTTCTGTAGAAAGTTTTCATTGATTTCCAGTGAATTTTCTACTTAATTCCAGATAATTTTCACTTATTCCCAATCGATTTTCACTGATTCCCAGTGGATATGCGGTGCTGATTGTCAGAGGAAGTGAATTGCTTTCCAATGGATTTTCCCCTAATTACCAGATAATTTTCATTGATTTCCAGTGAATTTTCATTGATTTCCAGTAGATTTTGACTGATTCCCAGTGGATTTTCCCCTGATTAAAAGTCAATTTTCATTTGTTTCTAGTTGATTTTGACCGATTTACAGTGCATTTTCACTGATTTCCAGAGAAGTTTGACTGATTCCTAGTGGATTTTCCACTTATTCCCAGATAAGTTGCACATATTCCCAGTGGATTTTCACTGGTTCCAAGAGAATTTTCCACTTAATCCCAGTGTATTTTCGGTCATAATATCAGAATATTTGAACTGTTTTCCAATGGATTTTCCCCTGATTACTATAGACAATTTTCATTGACTTCCAGTGGCTTTTCTACTTAATTCAAGATAATTTTCACTTATTCCCAGTCGATTTTCACTGCTTTCCAGTGGATATGCGGTGCTGATTGTCAGAGGAATTGAACTACTTTCGAGTTAATCGTCCCCTAATTACCAGTAGTGATGCATTCGAGACGATTTCGAGAAAATTCAAGATTTTCTTGAAACATGTTCAGGTGAACTCAAAACTTCATGGAGATCGAGAATCTCAAATAAAAAGTTTGGAGATTCTCGACTCGAGATCTCGAAATTTTTTATTTGAGATTCTCGATCTCCATGAAGTTTTCAGTTCACCTGAACATGTTTCAAGAAAATCTCGAATTTTCTCGAAATCGTCTCGAATGCATCACTAATTACCAGATAATTTTCATTGATTTCCAGTGGATCTTCCCCTGATTACCAGACAGTTTTCATTTATTTCCAGTAAATTTTCATTGATTTCCAGTAGATTTTGACTGATTCCCAGTGGATTTCCTCCTGATTAAATGTTAATTTTCATTTGTTTCTAGTTGATTTTGACCGATTTCCAGTGGATTTTCACTGATTTCCAGAGAAGTTTTACTGATTCCCAGTGGATTATCCACTTATTCCCAGATAATTTGCACATATTCCCAGTAGATTTCCACTGATTCCTAGCGAATTTTCCCCTGATTACCAAAAAATTGTCATTTATTTCAAATGGATTTTTACAGATTCCTAGTTAATTTTCATTGATTTCCAGAGATTTTTTACTGATTCCTAGCGGATTTTCAGTGCCTCCCAGAAAAATTGTACTGATTCCCAGTGGAGTTTCATCAATTCGCAGTGGATTTTCCACTAACTTTCAAACAATTTTCACTTCTTTCCAGTGTTCAATGGATTTTTTCAATGGATTTTAGATGCTGATTGACCGGATTTGAACTGCTTTCCAATGGATTTTTCTCTGATTATCATACAATTTGCCTTTATTTCCAGTGGAGTTTGACTGATCCCCAGTAGATTCCCAGTCAGTACTCATTTCCAGTGAATTTTCACTAATTCCCTGAACATTTTGAGTGGATATTCTACTTATTCCCAAAGAATTCTCACTGAATCCCAGTGAAATTTTGTCCATCGAAATGTAGAATTAAACTATAACTATTATTATTTTTATTATTATACCATTAAGCCATTTCCCTTCCGGGGTAGGCGTGACTTGCTAGGTTGGAAAGTAGTGGTGTGTAGGTGGGTATATAGGTATAAGGTAGATAGGTATATAGGTGTTAGGTATAGATATTTTAGATTTATCTGGAATTCTCGTGTTATTTATTTAAATGACACGTTCATTCCGCAACACTGCTCCGACCCAGGTTGCTGATCAATCTCTCTAGCGATCACCCCACGTGAAGAGCCTCACAAAATTGTTATGTGTGGTTCCCCACTTGGGGCCATTTAGTATCCAAGGTCTTTGTTTCAGGCGTCATTCACTCTAATGTCACTCTGTTTACAAACTATTTGTCGCCACACTTTTCTGTCCTGGCATACTACTCTAGCTTCCTTCACGTCCATTCATTTTTTTATGCAAGCTCTCGTGTTTCTATGGCTTCTTATGTCTCTTCGGATTAGTGTTCTTAGTGGATCTTCCTCTGATTACCAGACAGTTTTTATTTATTTCCAGTGAATTTTCATTGATTTTCAGTAGATTTTGACTCATTCCCGGTGGATTTTCCCCTGATTAAAAGTCAATTTTCATTTATTTCTAGTTGATTTTGACCGATGTACAGTGGATTTTTACTGAATTCCAGAGAATTTTTACTGATTGCCAGTGGATTTTCCACTTATTCCCAGATAATTTGCACATATTCTCAGTAGATTTCCACTGATTCCTAGCGAATTTTCCCCTGATTACCAAAAAATTCTCATTTATTTCAAATGGATTTTTAAAGATTCCTAGAAGTATAGATAAAGTGTGTCGAAAGTGTAGGCAAAGTATGGCCATAGTAGGTATAGCTATATAGTATATAGGTATTAGTTATAGAATAAAAAGATAATATGAAATAAGTACCAGCGTTGTATTATTGATGATGACATATTGGAGATCTGAAATACATAAAATTAGAGATCCAGTATCATGATTTTCACAATATGAAAAAATTGTATATTGTGCTACAAGTTGAAAAAGCGAGAGATTTAAAACGAGTGTGAAGTTAGCTACCCGAGCGCAGCGAGGGTGGCTATCACACGAGTTTTAAATCGTCGCTTTTTCAATGTGTGGGACACGATACTTTTTCTATAATTTGTTAAAAAGTGCTAGTTTTTGTTTACCTGTTTTTTGTGTAAAAAGAAGGCGATTTTTTGTCGATTGACGCAACAATGACAATGGCAATTATCAAAACCATGGCAATAATATGGCAGTAATAATAAGCTGGTTCTCACAATTGAATAGTTGGCCCATAAAGTTGAGGGCTTCAAAACTTCCGATTTTTCGTGAAAAAAACCAAGCACAGTATTTTCGGAGAAACTGACGGTGTTTTTTTGCTTTTGCCAAGTGACAAAAGTACATACAAAATACACAACTCGAGACTTTTCAGGAAATTGCTTTTAGGTTAGGGACGACAGTCGGAAAATAGAATTAAGTTGGCTGCGCACGATGCACGAGTCCACCCGAGGCAGCACGAACCCGCCCGAAATAACATTTACTTTTTCCACTGTGCCTCACTTTTATCACTGTCCATTTACTTTTTCCACTGCATCTGTCCACTTTTGTCACTGTTGCCCGGAAAGGTCGGCACTGCGCATGCGCCACGTCATCGAGCAAAAATCGGTAACTTTTTACACCAAAAACAGGTGGAAAAACTGGCACTTTTTCGCGAATTATAGAAAAAATATATTTTTCAACTTCTAAATTTAGAAAAACTTAAAAAAAATGTATATTATTATAAATATAACATTATGTCTTTTATCTAAATAATTAAAGAGTCATATTTTTTCATTACTGGATCTCTTACCCACATATAGAAAATAATAAAAAGAATATAAGCTTCTTATTATATACATATTCTTGGTTTAAGGAATCTCCATCTAGTTGAAAAACTGAACGGTTGAATTTTAACTCCGAAGTAGATTTCGTGAGACAAACGAATTTTGTTGAAACTCAAAGAATTCATTAACTGGCTTCTTTATTACACTCGCGAACAATATTCGTTGCACATTTTTCTCAATAAATTATTTAAATCACGAAATTTTTTAATTTACGGACGATCTGTCATTCACGATGTATTATGTTTTATCCCGTTGCTATGATGTCTTTAAAAACAAATGAACACATATTGTATGCGATACTTTAGCCATACTCAGGTATAGATTAAGTATATACTATACTTCAGCTATACTTAAGTATAGATGAAGTATATCCAGGGTGGCGATTCGGCGGCCGATTTCAAATTCCCGGTCATTTCCCGGTTTTCCCCGGTCAAGTTTTTCAATTTTCCCGGTCAACTCAAAGTAACATATTTATATTTGTCGCAAAACGCAAACATTTATTTTAATTCATGACGTTCGTTCTAAACATCTTTTAACACAACAGAGCAAAACGTTTCAAAATAAATGAATTTTGAAAAAAATACTTAAATTTTCCACTAAAAAATATCAATTTTTTACAAAAAAATGGAATAGTTAAACTTTCAGTTGAAAAAATTAATTTTCAACCAAAAAAACGGATTTTCAATAAAATAGTTCAATTTTCAACCAAAGCGATAAATTTTCAAATCAAATTATGAATCTTTATCTGGAATAGTTAAATTTTAAACCAAAAAGATCAATTTTCAACTAAAATGATGAATATTTAACTGGAACACTCGAATTTTCAACCAAAAAGACGAATTTTTAAAGAAGATTACATTTTAAATAAAAAGATTAATTTTCTACCCAAAAATACAATTTTTCAACCAAATACATTAACTTTTAAAGAAAGGTTTGAAGTTTTAATAAAAGAAGACAAATTTTCAACCAAATAGTTAAATTTTGAACTGAAAAAATAATAATTTTCAATCGAAAATGGAATAGTAACATTTTTAGTTTAAAAAATTATTTGTAAACCAAACATAAGAGTTTTCAACTAAAACAATGAATCTTTAACTGAAATAGTTCAATTTTCAAACCAAAAAATTAATTTTTACTGAAAAAAGATAAATTGTCAACCAAAACTTTAATAATTAAATTTCAAGTTAAAAAAATTAATGTTTAAACAAACAGATGAATTTTCAACAACAGCTATGGAATTTTCAGTTGAAATAAGTTAAATTTTCAGTTAAAAAATTAGTTTAAAAAAAATAATAACTTTTAACAACAACAAAAACTAACTTTCAAAATAATAGTTGAATTTCAAACCATAAAGATGAATTTTTAACTGAACTGATGAATCATTAACTAGAATAATTGAATTTTTTACCAAAAAGATTAATTTTCAACCAAGAAGATTAATTCCCAACAAAAAAGACGAATTTTCAACTAACAAAGATAATTTTTCAACCAAAAATTGAATAATCAAATTTTTAGTCAAAAATGAATGTTCAACCAAAGACATGAATTTTGAACTAAAATTATGAAATATTCAACTGGATTAATAGTTACATTTTCAGTTGAAAAAAAAAATAATTTTCAACCAAAAAACATCCAAAGAAAAAACAAATTTTCAATCAAACAGCTCATTTTTCAACCAAAGAAATAAATTTTTAATTAAAACGATGGATTTTCAACTAAAAAAAAAATTAATTTTTAACAAAAGAGCTTAACTTTCAACCAAATAATTTTATTTCAAACCTAAAAGATGAATTTTCAACTAAAATAATAAATATTTGACTGGAATACTTGAATTTTTAACAGAAAGGAAGAATTTTTAAACAAGAAGATTAACTTTCAAAGAAAAATAAGATAATTTTTTACCAACAAAAAAATCGATTTTTTAACAAAATACATGAATTTTCATCGGAATAGTTAAATTTTCAATTAAAAAGACAAATTTTTATCCAAATTGTGGAATTCTGAACTTGAAAATTTTAATTTTCAACTCGGAATGGAACAGTTAAATTTTCGTTTAAAGAAATTAATTTTCAACCAAACTGGTGAATTTTCAAATAAAATTATGAATCTTCAACTGAAATGATGAATCTTTAACTGGAATAGTTTAATTTTATGCCAAAAAGATGAATTGTCAACCATAAAGTTTAATTGTCTACAAAAATAGATGAATTTTCCACAAAGTACATACATTTTCAAACAAATAGTTTAATTATTAAATGAAAAATATCAATTTTCAACCGAATAGTTGAAGTTTCATCAAAAAAAGATAAAATAATTTTTAACAAAAGTTTAAATTTTAACCCAGTAGTTGAATTTCTAACTAAAAAACGATGAATTCGCAACGAACAATGTAAAAAAAATTTCTATTATAATTCAGAAATATTTCTTCTTTGAAATTCTGCTTCTACTCTGAAAACTGCTTGAAGTACTTTTATTACCTAAAATTTAGAAAAGGGAACTTTCAAATTGTGACGAATTCTGACTTGAAAGAGGGATTTTTAAAAATTCCTTTTTTCTCAATCCGAATTATAATTCCTTTAAAAAAGTCCCATTCCATGTAAAACATTCCCTGTTCCAAGTGAAATTATATTTCTTGAATTTTGCTATGATCAGAAGTAAATTCCCGGGTTTTAAATTAAATTCCCGGTCATTTCCCGGTTTTTTCCCGGTCAATAAAATTCCAGGTCATTTCCCGGTCTTTCCCGGTTTCCCGGTCAAGTCGCCACCCTGATATCATATACTTCATATATACTTTAGCTATACTTCATCTATACTTCATACATACTTCAGCTATACTTTAGCTAGACTTTAGCTATACTATTTCAATATACTTGAAGTATGGGATCGTGTCATTTACCCTCGCATTTACCATACATGTTTTATACTTCTGAAAGTCAATGATTGATCAATCCCATACTTATAATTTTCACCCGCGGGCAGTGGATTTTCCACCAACTTTCAAACAATTTTCACTTCTTTCCAGTGTTCAATGGATTTTTTCAACGGATTTTAGATGATGATTGACCGGATTGACCCAGTAGATTCCCAGTCAGTACTCATTTCCAGTGAATTTTCACTAATTCCCTGAGCATTCTGAGTGGATATTCTAATAATTCCCATGAAATTTCACCCATCGAAATATAGTATTAAACTATAACTGAATAAATTAATATTCCCCATTCATTATTGGAAGGCTCCTCATAAAATATATACTAACAGAACATAATTTCCCCTTTTTGGCATTCAACCACAAAACGGCACCCAACGTGCTTAAATTACCGCCTATTACCACATTCCGAGAGAGTTCCAGCTACGTTTTCTAACGTCATGTCAGTCCTATCACCCACAACGGCAGCAGCAGGACGTGTCCTGGGGGTCATTCCGCGACTCTGGCAAGACATCCGGTCGATATCTGGCCGCGTTACGAACGATCTCGTTCCATTCGCGAGTAGGAGAAGCCAAGAAGCGAACTGTGAAGCGGCGATATCCTGAAAGGAAGATTCTTTGTTCGAGACAGCGAGTAAGCTGCTTTCGAGCCAAAGACGACGAGGACGCCCGTAGGTTGGACTCGGAGCGCTCCTAATTGACGGCTCTCGCGAATTTTTTCTTAACTGACCGCGAAGCCAGAAGCCTCCTCATCCACACTCCGCATCCTCCTCATCCTCCCTCATTTTACCTCTCTCTTTCTTTCGCTTTTAATCTCTCTTTCTCTTTTTATCTAACATGACCGAATCCATATGAAATCGCCTATAGATTAATCATCGTGTTGAAAATTCTACTGTCTGCAAAACAGTTTGTCTTTTTGGCTTGAAAATTTAACTATTTGGTTTTTGTTTAAAGTTTATTCCTTGTTTGTTGTTGAAAATTGGACAATTCGGTTGAAGGTTCATCTTTGAAAGTTGAAAATGCATCTGTTTTGTTCAAAATTCATTTTTTTCTTTGAAGATTCATCGTTTTTGGTAGAATTCAACCATTTTTTATTTTAAATTAAAATCTTTTTTGGTTGGAACATCAACTATTACATTTTTTGTCGATAATTCATCTCATTCGATCACTCCGCATCCTTCTCAACCTCCGTCGTTTTATCTTTATCTTTCTTTCGCTCTTAATCTCTCTTTCTCTTTTCCTCTTTTTATCTTACATGACCGAATCCATTTGAAATCGCCCGTGCCTCTGTCTAGTTTTTCGAAATCCACAAATCCAACTGTTTTGGTTAGGAAATTCGTCCTTTCGAATTGGAAATTCATCTTTTTTTGGTAGAAAAGTTATCTGCTTGGTCGAAAATGAACTTGCTGCTTATATGAAGACTGAAATAATAGAACCTAAGAAGAAAATCAAACTATTTTTGGTTAAAGGTTTACTCCCTTTGGTTAAAAATTCGACTATTTGGTTAAAAATTGAATTATTTTGCTGAAAAATCAACTATTTTGTTAAAAAATAATCTTTTTTGGTTGAAAATTAACCAGTTTTTTTAACATTCGCCTTTTTGGATAGAAAAATTCATTCTTTTGGATTGAAAATTCCTTTTTATTGAAAAGTCATCTTTTTGGTTGCGAATTCATTTTTCTTGGCTAAAAATTATACTATTTTGTTGAAAACTCGTCTCTTTTGACTTCAAAATTCAACTAATTAATTAAAGTTTAAGCTTTTTTGTTTACAAATTGGATCAGTTGGTTGAAAATTCAACTATTATGTTCAAAAGTCATTTTTTTGTTATTATTTTTTTTTTAATATTCATCGTTTTTGGTTATATTCAACCTTTTTTATTTGAAATTAAAATCTTTTCTGGTAAAAAATATCCACTATTACACTTTTCGTCGATAAATCATCTAAATGGATTTAAAATGTTGGTTGAAAATTGATCGAACTACTTTGTCAAAAATTCGTTTTTTCTTTTTGGTTGAAGTTTTAACTCTTTCATTAGAAAATTTAACTAATTTCTTAAAAAAACTCCTTTTTTTGGGTTAAAAATTAGTTTTTTTGACTTAAAATTCAACTGCTTATTATTTAAAATGAAAACATTTTGACCGTTGCAATATCATCTATTACATTTTTCATTGAGAATTCATCTTTTCTAGTTAAAAATTCATATACTTGGTTGAAAAATGAACCACTGTATTACAAATTCATTTTCTTGGTTTTAGATTCATTATTTCAGTTGAAATTTCATCTATTTCGTTTAAAATTAACTATTTTGTTGAAAATTCGTTTTTTTTCAAATTAATCTTTTTTAGTTTAAAATGCAACTTTTTGGTTGAAAATTAATCAGTTTTCATTCAAGATTCAACTCAGTTGTTGAAAATTAGTATTTTTTGGTTGAATTTCACTGTTCTTGATTCAAAACT
>CAKNYM010052425.1:174143-189617 GCA_932195095.1 Andricus curvator
ATCGGAAAGATATTCTTAGTTAATTTTGTAAACAAATTGAGCCCATTCGTTGAAAAATGGCCAAACTATGAATTTTTTTATGGAAAATGTTGAAATAATTAATAATTCTTGTAAATTTAGAGAGCAGCATAGAAAATAGTCATCGAAGAAATATTCTTAATTGACTCCGTAAGCAAATTGTGCCTATTCCTTGAAAAATAGCCAAACTCTTAATTTGTTAAAGTAATTAATAATTCTTGTAAATTTTCGAGGCATCATAGAAAAAAGTAATCGAAAAGATATTCTTAGTTAATTCTGCAAAAAATTGAGCCTATTCGTTGAAGAACAGCCAAAATCTTAAATTATTAATAATTATTGTAAATTTACAAAGCAACATAGAAAAGAGTCATCGGAAAGACATTCTTAGTTTACTCCGTGAACAAATTGTGCCTATTCCTGGAAAAATAGCCAAACTCTGAATATGTTTATAAAAATTGTTTAAATAATTAATAATTCTTGGGAATTTACCCAGCATCTTAAAACAAAAATTCATAGGAAAGATATTCTTAGTTGACTCCCTTTTCTTTAAAGATATATGAGTCAAGGAATTTTCCACAAAATAGTTCAATTTTCAACAAAAAAAGTTTTTTTTAAATAAGTTGATGTATCATCAACAACAAAAAATGAATTTTTAAGAAAGTAGTTTCATTTTCAAACTAAGTAGTGAAATTTTTAACCAAAAAGATGAAATCTCCACGAAAAATGTAATATTTCAACCAAAAAATATTTTTGTTTTAAATCAAAAACAGTTGAATTTCTATGATGAGAAATGGATTTTTAAACCAAAAAAAAAAACGAATTTTCAAGAAGAGTGCTAAATTTTTAAAGACGAATTTTCTACAAAATAGTTGAATTTCCAAAACAAAAATATGAATTTTCGCCAAAAAAGTTCAATTTTCATCCCAAAAAGACGAATTTTCAACAAAAGAGTTGAATTTTTTACTAAAAATAAGGACTTTTCAACACGATTGTTGAGTTTTCAACAAATTTTCTTTAACATTCAGTTTATCGAAAATTCCCTGACTCATTTAGGTTTTCCGTGCCATTCCCTGACCAATTTTAAATTTCCTAACTTTCCCTGACTTTCCAGAATTCCCTGACCTGTATCAACCCTGCTATATCAATAATTATTTAAATATTTATCGAAGAATAGACAAAATTAGTGAAATAATAAAGAAACTCTCTAGTTGAGCTAATTGTAAATCTGAATACATTCCTAATTATTTTAATTATCAACAATACTTTTTTCTCTCATCAAAACGTTTCCGGCCTGTTATTGTATAGATTTCTTCCTGAAATTATAATATCAAAGGCCGTTACCAGCCGCGTATACCGAAATGCAAAACCGATCAGGGGTCGAATGACAATGAAACTGAGGGACAAATAAGTGCCGAGAACCCCTTTAGAATGAAAAATAAAGCACTGGCAAAGGGGCTCGTGTCCCCGTAACAGAGAGGAAGTCATTCATAATTGAATAATAAAAAAGATGATATCGATATCAAAATAAATCCGTTTGATATCCACTAAACTCAATTAATTGAAGATTGACAATCAACTCGATTAGCATCATTGGAGAGGAAAAGGGGGGAAGGGAAAGGCTATATGGAAGGGGAAATGAGAGAAAAAGAAGGGCTTTAACCTATTCTTTGACTCTTGACCAGTGAACTTTTTTCATTGATGTATCATATTTGACTTTTGACCCCTGACCTTTGTATGATCTCTGACCAATGACCTTTCTTCTGAAATTTGACGTTTGACCCATAAACTTTAACCTCTGTCTCTTGACCTGTGACTTCTGACCTTTCATATTTGACCTTTGGCTCCTGACCTTAAACATATGATATCTGACCTAAGACGTTTCATATTTGACCACTGATCTTTCACTGTTCACCTCTTAACTCTCACCCCGATGGATAATTGATTTAATTTTTTTTTTTAATTAAAAACTGTCCTGGTCAATTTATAAAAGTTCCGAAAATCTGAATGATTTGAAACGATTTTTAAAGATTTCAACTTTCAAGAGATTTCTAAACCCTTTAAAATATTTCAAAGAGTTCTAATTTGAAACAGAGAATTTTGTAAAATAATTATAACTCTGAATTTAAACAGAGCTGTTTTTAAATTCCCTCATTCTAACTCACATTTAAAATTATTTACCAAAAATCCCATTCCAGGCCAAAAATTCTTTATTCTAAGTAAAATAATAATTAATTATGAAAATTCGCTGTCCTTAAATCCTTGGCCTTGTATTAACAACATTTTCTATTATAATTCGAAAATATATAGTAACTCCTTTTCTCTAACATTTGGACGAGACAAGTTTAAAAGTATAGCAAATTTCGATTTGCAAAAAAAGAGATTTCTTACATTTGAAAAAATTCTGATTTATAACAAGGAATTTTCAAAATACGACGAATTTTTCTTTGGAACAGGGATCGTTTTTGTAAACTTTGTTATAAATCAGAATTAAATATAATTTCCAAAATTTCCCGTTCCATGTAAAAAATTACCCGTTTTAAGACAAAAATTTAGTTCTTTACGAAATTCCCTGTTCCAAAGTCAAAATTATAATTCTTTATAGGAATTTTTTGTATATTTCCTTTACTTATTCCCCGTTCAAACTTAGAATTATAATTCTTTTATAAAATTTCCTATACCAAGTCAGAATTATATTTATTTACAAAATTTACTAATATATTTTACTATTTTATTATTTACTATTCTAAATAAAAGCATTTAAAATTTAATCAATTTAATCAATTGTATTATTTCAGACGCGATTAAAATTCAACAAATTGAAATTAAATGTTTCAAAGTCAAAGATTCTGAAATTCTAGAATTTTAAAATGTTATTAGATAAAAAAAATTATTATTTAAAATTCAAGTTAATTACATTTGTTCACGATTTATAATTTTTTTATAAACTTCAAAAATTGAATTATTCTAAGAAACCTTTCAATATAAAAAATACGTTTATATGAGAAACATTAAAAATGAAAAAAATTCTACTACGGAACGTTGATAATTAAACGAATCCAAACTTCATTTAAATCTTAAAACAATTTTAGTCACCAAGAATTGTGATATTAAAGCTTTTTTACATTCTCATTAGAGAAGGTATTAGATTTGTGTAAAAAGTGAGAGCATTTAAAAAATTTTTTAGACTACTTTTTTCAAGATTTAAAAATTCTATGGACGGTTATTAGTAGTACTCAAAAAAAACAAACAAAATGTTCCTAATGACTTTTTTTGATGAAAAAAAAAATTACCGGAGTTATAGCATTTACAAAATTCCACAAAACAAACGAAAATGAACATTTTAAATGAAAAAATGTAAAAAGCAGAAAAATGTTGCATTTTTAACACCCTACAAGATTATTACAACAACTTTTTTAATTTTCTTGAAAAATTGAAAATTCAAATTTTGACCGCACAAAAAATAATGAAAAATCAAAAATTCCATTTTGCGTGTAACTATACAAGATACGAAAAAAGATGAATTGACAAAAATTGTGTACTAAAAAAAGATCTACAAATTTGTTAGCAATAACTTTTTGATAGGACGCCTGGTTTTTGTTTTATTCGTAAAAAACTGAATTAAAAATAGAAAAATTAAATTTTGAGACAAACGACAAAAATACAAAAAAAATATATAGAACGCGCAGTTTTTGTTTCAATCAGAAAAAATAAGACTGAAAATAAAGAAATTGAATTGTTGAAAAAACGACACGAAAGAAGAAAAAAATGAATAGACAAAAGTTGTTCATTGAGAATAACAAATAACAATTTTTTTTATAGAATGCGTATTTCTGTAATTATAAAAATAAGGCACTGAAAATACAACTGTTTTAATACCAATGCATATTATGAATTGTGATAATATAAATTTATTGAAATGATGAATTTTTTCAGGGTAGTTGAGAATGAAAATTAATGCAAAATAAGGAACAAATATTAAAGTAATCATGAGCAATAAAATTTGTGCTTTATTTTGCAATATCTGAATAAGCAATCCCAGGCACAGGTACAGAAATAAATGTAATATACATTTAATATAATAGTGTTGAACATAATATAGAAAAAGTTCGCATTTTGGGCAAAATCGAGTGCGAAGCACGAGATACGTTATGAGAATGTGTTCGTTAAAGCCGAAGGAGCTTTAACAAAAGAGAATTCACAATCACCAAATTACTGTTGTCTATGTTTTTAATTAACTTTTTAGTTTACAATTTCAATTATTTTGAGTATATTTAATTCGTTTGAACCCTAACAATGTTCAAAATGTTAATTATATTTTTTATATTCAACCATTCCAGTTTCAATTGAAAAATTAAAACTGATAAAAGAAAAAAATGGAAAATTTAGCGTTCAACATGAAAATTCATTTCAAATTGCAACCATTTGAAATTTAAAAAAATATTCAATTAATGTGGTATGAAATTCAGATAGATTAATTTTTATCTATTTTGATTATGAACAACACAATTTTTAACTTTTGAATTTCAAATCGTGTAATTTTTAACACTTTATTCAGCATTATTATTCTTTTTTAAATTTCTCAATGAAATATTTTTCAATTTTAAAATCTTCAACTAAAAATCCGACAATTTTAAGATATTACGTTAAAAATTTAAAAAATATATACAAAACAAGATTGCTTTATATTATTCCACTGTTTGAAATCGCACAATTTTACGGCTTTCAATTCGAAATTGTTTTTTTTTTTAAGTTGAGCTTGGAATGCTTATTTTGAAACATTTCCAAGTATAACAAATAATTCAATTTTCAATAAATTAATTAATTTTTTTCAATTCATTAAAAAAAATTAAAACAAAATATTCTTGAATATGAGCCTCTGAAACAAAAAAATTTTAATTCCAAAGCCCCAAAAATGAAACTGTTTTATAATTGCGTATTCTTGAATTTTCTACCAAGAGGCTGAGTTTTAACCAAATAAATACATTTTCAACTAGATAGTTGAATTTTCAACTAAAAAAAAAAAGTTATCTACCAAAAATAGCATAGTTAAATTTTCAGTTTGAAAAATTACTTTTCAACAAAAAAAAAACGTATTTTTTAGCCAGTAGAATTAAACGAAAACGGAAGAATTCTTGAAAAAAATTGTTGAATCCTCAACCAAAAAGATGAAATTTGAATTTTCAAACCGAAAATATAATTTTTCAATATAAAAGTTAATATTCTGGCAAATACTTCAATTTTAAAATAAATAGTTTATTTTTAGACCAAATTGTTGAATTTATGTACCAAAAAAGTTGAACTGTCAACCAAAAATAAGAATTTCGAATCAAAAAAGTTAATTTTCAAAAAGACGAATTTTCAACGAAATGGTTTAATCCTCAACCAAAACCGATTAGTTTTCAACCAAACAGTTGTATTTCTAACGATTCTTTGTTCTTGTTATAAAAAATCATTTTTTTGTATGTAAATAAAATTTCACCAAAATAGAGAATTAGAGCAATTAACTTTTTGTGTTGTTTTGTATTGTATTCGTATATTTAAAAAAAAATTTATTGTATTTTTCTACAAAAAAAAAAGAATTCATTTTTTTGGTGAAAAAATCAACTAAGTGGTTTAAAATTGATCTAGTTTGTAGAAAACTAAGTGGGGGGGGGGGACGGCATTTACTATTTGGTTGAAAATGAACATTTTTGTTGAAAATTCATATTTTTGGTTGACAATGCAACTATTTTGGTAAAAAAATGCAACTATTTGCCTAAAAATTAAACTATTTATTTAAAAATTTAAGAATTTGGTAGAAGATTAACTTTCTCGTTAAAAAATCATATTTTCCGATTGAAATGTTTTGTAAGTAATTCATTTTTTTGGTTGAGGATTCAACTATTTATTTTATAACTTAAGTATTTGGTAGAAGATTAACTTTTTGTTGAAAAATCATGTTCTGGGCTTGAAAGTTCAACAATTTTGTAGAAAATTTGTATCTTTGGCTTGAAAATTAAAAAATTTGGTTAAAAATTACACTATTTATTTGAAAATTTAAGTATTTGGTAGAATATTAACTTTCTCGTTGAAAAAAAACCTTTTCCGATTGAAAAATTAAATATTTTGTAAGTAATTTATTTTTTACAAAACAAATTTTCTACGAAGCCGTTGAACTTTCAACCCCAAAATATGATTTGTCAACTACAAAGTTCATCTTCTACCAAATAATTCAATTATGAAATAAACAGTTTTATTTAATAATTTAAGTATTTGGTAGAAGATTAACTTTCTTGTTCAAAAATCATATTTTGGGGTTGAAAGTTCAACGGTTTTGTAGATAATTCTTCTTTTATAATTTAATTCAACTAGCTGAAAATTCGTTTTTTCTATTGAAAAGTAATTTTTAAGCTAAAAATTTGACTATTCGATTTTTGGTTGAAAACTTATTTCTTTAGTTGAAAATTCAACTATTTGGTACAAATGCATTTATTTCGTTCAAACTTCGTCTCTTGGTAGAAAATTCAGCTGTCATGATATAAAAGTAATTATTTTTGTTCATTTAAGATCGAAATGAAATATACTTCCTCGTGAACCATTTTATGCACCGAAATCAGAGCATACAAAAATTCATAAGTCAAAATTAGATTTCCAAACTACCTCCTTTCCAGCTCATTAGAGACAAATATATAATGAAAGAAAAAAAAAGAAAAAGAAAAGACTCAACCAAAACTAACTTCTCACTCTTTCCTTTTCCTTTCTCCGTCTTTTTTATACTACTAGGGACTACTAGGCTTCGAAGCCAATTGAGACTTCCTAATCAGGCATTATTTATAGGAAAAAAATATTTTTTATAACAAGAACAAAGAATTGTTAGAAATGCAACTGTTTGGTGGAAAACTAATCTTGTCTGGTTGAGGATTCAACTATTTAGTTGAAAATTCGTCTTTTTGGCTGAATTCTGTTGTTTTCCTATAAATAATCCCTGATGAGGAAGTCTAAATTGGCTTCGAAACATGTTGGTCCCTAACAGTATAAAAAAGATCGAGAAAAGATCTAAATTTGATTTATGGATTTTTTTATGTTCTGATTTCGGTGCATAAAACGGTTTACGAGAAAGCAGATTTCATGTTGATATTAAATGAATTTAAAAAAAAAGAGAGAGCCACGAGTGCAGGGTTGCCTACGAATACTATTGAGAATTATTTTAATTGAAGCATCAATATTTTATCTCAATTTATCGAAAGATGTATATTTTTGTTTAAATACTGCTTAAAGGATGTTTTGAGATTAGGAATTTTAGAAATGTGTGATTTTTTGATAATTTATTTTCCTATTTGGAAAATGTAATAATATGAATAGATTGGTTCAGAATCAAACCCAAATTTTATTTCAATTTTTAACATTCGAAAGCTATGTACCAACGAGCTAATTATACCCCTTTTATTTTTTTACAATACTTTATAGTGATATTTGAGAAAATAAAGGGACTATGATTTGATTGAAATCGGCCCAGATATTAAAACTCGTACTTCCCTGATTGTGATTCCAAACAGCAATCTTGTGTCACTGGGTTACTATACTTTGTAGCTGTGAATGGCGGACGTTTATCTCCGTGTGATTTACGACAAAATCCCAGCGTTTCCCTCTGCGAGTTCAGGGACGTGCCCTCGCCCATAAACCAGCAAATATTTCCGATTCGGTGAAACGCGAGGTGAAACGTTTTGTCATTCGATAAGCATTTAGGCAATTGCGTAAAATTTCCATTAAGTTACCATACAACCTGCAATGTTGGTAAACAATGTGTCGATAATGGAAATCACGAACCAAAATTTTTTTTATACAGATTCATCGGGCAAGGCGGACACGTGCTGTAAATCTTACGAACAAAAAGGTAACATTTTTAATTAATACAAATCTTGATGTTCAAATGATGACTTCGGAAAGTTATTAAATATAAGCCAATGCGAAGATTTTGATATGCTAATAGTTTCCCTCATTATTTATTTAACCTATATTTATATGTCAATACAAAAAAAATCCATAAGAATCTGGCACGAGATTTCTTACGTAAAGGCAAAAATCAATTCAAACATAAATTGTGTGATACAAATCAGTAGATCAAGAATTGGTCATATTTATTTATCGATAACATTTTTTCAATATTTAAGACTAATATGAATAGCATAAAGAAAATGTAATCTACTTTTTTTAATTACCATCACTGAAAGAAGAAGGGTTTAGTTTTTATATCTTGAACATTGTAAATTTTAATCATTCTGAAGCAAATATGAAAAATTTCAAGATATGATATCAACAATCTTTGTGCACAAGAAATTCTTTCAGGAAATGTTTTCAGTTCTCTATCATTGGAAGCCAACTATGCTATCATCATATATATATATATAGTTCTCTATCACTGACAGTTAAAAAAACATGAAGATCATTACTAACCTTTTGCTCCTTACATTCGGGGGTTTCCTCTATTTTATGTGTAAGTGTTTTATAAGATATTCTTAATGTCTGTGAGAAATATTATATACTACAAATGTAAAAATACAGTAATTATTATTTATCCTATTTTAACTATTCCGATTTTAAAGCATAAATGTTTTAAATTGTCAATGTTTCAAGTTTTATCGTAAGTTTCTTAACTCTGAATCTAACGACCACTTTCTTTTCACAATAACTCAAACAGTTCTCGAGATTATTGAAGAAAAATCACGTTTTCTGTAGATAAAACAAAATTTTTCAAAGCTTTTTGCGATTATCTCGAGAACCTGACCTACTGCCGAAAATGCAGGTCAGATTCGCTTTCCATTTCATGAATAATTGAATATCTACAGATCCTATTTTGCTAACAAGTGTGTGAATGGTTAAAAGTTAAAATGATCATTGTACAAGAATGGGCAGTCCACGATTCGTCCTCACACCTCATCACCAGTGCACTGTTACCCTTCTAGTCCTTTTCTATAACTCGCGAAACCGAAATAATTGATATTTGACTGGCGGAATGAAAAAGGGAAATGTTGGGACATTTAGTACCAAATGAAACTATGAATAACTCGGTAACAATTTTTCTTTCCCACTTCTCAGGATGTCGATTTGGCAGTCCAAACTTGTTGTTGTTGAATCCAACAAACATTATATAGTGGATAAATTATTGTTTGCCTGCTACAAGTGTTTCAAACGACGGTGAGTTTCTGTGTATATTTTGGATAAAGGTGTTCAAAGATATAATTCATCGTTTGTATATAAGGTGGTATTTCCAAACAATTATTAATTCATGGCACGAATTACTTCACGGATATAGGCTTTCCCGAGTAAAGAAAAGAATAGAGGGGTAGCAGTGCGCTGGTGGTGGGGTGTCTTTCTGAAACAGCTATGAGGATAAGTCGTGGATCGCTCACATAAACTTCAAACATCTCTACTTCTTTTTTTCTTAATTAGGTGTAGATGGGGCTGCTACTGTTACTATGTTAATGAAGGATGGCTCTGATTTTTATGGACCTATCGATCCTTTAATTTTGGGCCCCAATCATCAACCTCCTCCCTGGATTGGAACACCAGAAGAGTTTCCTACTGATGACTACAGGGTTTATATACGAACGCTAGATACTTGTGGTTATACTTCAAAACTCAAAGGGGGAAATGGTCCCACCAATCATTCTGCTCGTCATTTTCCAGAACAGATTATTATACAAATCCGAGGTTCCGTTATTCGTACAGCTGTAAATTTTGAATTACATCATGTCAATCAACGATATAATGATGATTCACATAGCCGCATTTATGCAGCATTGCCAGGACCCGTTATTTGGACCACACTTTTATACGATGTCCAACCACGTAATCGTCGTAATCAATAATCTTAGTATGAAAACTATGTAATAACAGATTCATGTTACAGAAATGTATAGAGATTCCAAAACTTTCAAGGATTCGTACTATTGAAAAGTTTGTAGATAAATGTTGAAGGTTATTAAATATAAATCATACTGTGTACATTGGGATTTGCTGATAGCTTTCCTTGTTTTTACTTTACCAATGTTAACGTGACGCAATTTAAAAAAATTGTATAAAAATCTGGCGCGAGATGTTTACGTCCAGGCCAACACTTTTAAGTAAATCTAAACATTAATTGAATGATATAAATCAGTAGATCAAATATTTAAAACCCGAATGTTACGTTTCAAGATTTCAGTTTATTTGTAAAATACTGCGAAAATTATAAAATTCTTTTAATATTTTCTTTTAAATAAATTACACTTAAAGAGATATGCATTTAATTTTTTATATTTTGCACATTGTACACTTTATTCATTCTGAAGGTTCTAAGTTAACCTAAAGTAAATATGAAATCATATAAGATCTGAGATCAACAATCTGTTGTCCTTCTATACTGACTACTCTATTTAGGAGAATAAACAAAGCGAACATAAGTTATCGACTATATATGAGTAAATTATATAAAAGTAAATTATTCTTCAGAAAACATTTTTCAATTCCGTATGATTGTTCCTGTTCAGAAAAAATTAAGATCATTACTGACCTTTTACTCTTTGTATTCGGGGGTTTCCTCTATTTAATCTGTAAGTGTTATATAATATTATTATTATTATACCATTAAGCCATTTCCCTTTCGGGGTAGGCGTGACTTGCTCGGTTGGAGAATAGTAGTGTGCATATGGGTATATAGGTATAAGGTAGGTAGGAATATAGTTATGAGGTGGATAGGTATATAAGTGTTAGGTATATATATTTTAGATTGATCTGGAATTCTCGTGTTATTTATTCAAATGACACGTTTACTCCGCAACACTGCTCCGACCCAGGTTGCTGATCAATCTCTCTAGCGATCACCCCAAGTGAAGAGCCTCACAAAATTGTTATGTATGGTTCTCCACTTGGGCCCATTAGTATCCAAGATCTTTGTTTCAGGCGTCATTCATTCTACTGTCACTCTGTTTACAAACTATTTGTCGCCACACTTTTCTGTCCTGGCATACTACTCTAGCTTCCTTCACGTCCATGCATTTTTTCATGCAAGCTCTTGTGTTCCTATGGCTTCTTATGTCTCTACGGATTAATGTCTCATTTACAGATTCTAACCATTCTTTCGGCGGTCTACCTCTGGGCATTCTGCCATTTACTTTACCTTTATACACTTGTTTGGTCAGTCGTTCATCTTTCATTCTTTCAAGATGTCCGAACCATCTTAACTGATTTCTTTCCCATGTGTCAACTATTGTCTCTTTTGCACCACATTCTTTGAGGATTGTCTCGTTTTGGACTTTGTCCATTAGTGTTTTCCCGCATATTATGCGCAGAGGTTTCATGCCGATCGCGTTAATTTTACTCCTGTCCTTTTCTTGACAGGTCCATGTATCGCTACCGTATAGTACAGTCGGTACGAATATAGAATTGTGTATGGCCATTTTAGCTTTTTTTGATATGTTTTTATTTGTTAGTATGGACCCTGCTCTACCGATAACCTGTTTACCCTTATTTATGCGCCTATCTAACTCCCCATCTATTTTTCCGTCGCTAGTGAATAGACTACCTAGATATACGTACTTGTCAACTTGTTCTAATCTCTCATCATTTAGGACAATGTTGCACATTGTTTTCTCACTCTTTCCCTCAAACACCATGATTTTTGTTTTATTTACGTTAATTTTGAGTCCCATGTCCTTCATGCTTGTATGAAGTTTATTCAACATTCTTTGCAAGTCCTCGACTGATTCTGCCATAACAATCTTGTCATCTGCGAAAGCTAACCCACGTACCTTAACTGTTTGGAGATCTACACCTTCTTCGTCGAAGAGTGCAGTTCTTAGACACTTATCCATGAATATGATAAATAGCCACGAGGACATAACGCATCCTTGTTTCACGCCTTGCGTAATATCGAACCAGTCACTCAGTTTCCCGTTTACCCTTACGCTCGCTTTACTACCTGTATATATTGTTTTTATTGCTTGCAGGAGCCCTCCATTTACTCCGTATTCTTTAAGAACTTCCCAAAGTTTACTTCTATTTACCGTGTCAAATGCTTTTTCTAGGTCAATAAATGCACAGAAAACTTTCTTTCCTACTCTCAAGCTTTTTTCTGTGATCTGTCTTAGGCTAAATATCTGATCTGTACATGATCTTCCTGGCATAAATCCACTTTGGACTTCCCATATTTTTTCTTCTGTGATTTCCATTACCCTACGAATAAGTATTTTTGAGTATATTTTACTTACGGTACTTAGTAGGCTGATACCTCTGTAATTACTGCAGTTGTTTTTATCTCCCTTTCTTTTGTATATTGGTACGATAATCGCTTTTTTCCAATCGTCTGGCTTTCCCCGTCTCGATACATAAATTTATTAATTCGCACAACCTGTGAGGTATGTACTCGCCACCGTATTTGAGCATTTCAGCACTAATACTGTCTATGCCAGCAGCCTTACCGTTTTTCAAGTTCTTAATTATGTCTCGGACCTCAGTGACACAGACTTTTTCAATTGGGTTTTCTAATGCATTATGTTCTATGTCGCAGTTTTGTTGTCCTATATCTTCACCTCCTAATAGTTCTTTAAAAGAGTCTTTTAAAGCGTCTACTATCCCGTCTATATCATATAGCATTTCACCTTTGCTGTTTCTCATGCTAGCAAACTCTGTACTTTTACTTTCCTTCAACTGTTTATATAGTAGTTTCATTATTCCTCCAAAGCCGTTTTGTATTTTGTTCTCTTCTTCTGTTCTGATTTTTTCTTTACTCTCCTTGACTAGTCGTTTCATTTTCCTCTTTTTGTCTTTGTAATCATTTTTGAGTCTATTTCTCTCCTCATCGCTAAGACCTGTCATGTTTAATGTTCTCTTGTGCGCTTTTTTCTTTTCTCGCTGGGCTGCTTGAATTTCATCATTCCACCATGCATCACCAGACTTTCTTCCTACCACTGCCGTACCACACACTTCAATTGCAGTTTTAACAATGATATCCCGTAATAAAGCCCACGCGCCCTCTATAACTTTATTGCTCGTAAGCGCTTCCCAAGTTGCCCTATCTATGCGTTCGCTTAACTTATTTTGAAACTCTATTCGCACTTCCGGTTTCTGTAAATTTTCAATCTTTATTCGAGTTTGTTTCGTTTTTTCTGTTCTCTTTCTTTTCCATCCCCGGCCTAGTATTAATATTTATGATAAATAGGGAAGAGTGGTCCTAAGCCGGCACAGTAGGAGTTTTTGTCGAAAACAGACGGTTTCATGGCGCTTTAATGTCTTTGGTCAGGTACGATGATCCTTTATCTACAGTTCTATGTCGTTCGGAGCAGTGTGGGGTGATTTCTGCGGCCCTAAGCCGGCACCCCCTTGTCTTGAGTGGGCTCATAATTTTTTCCGCTCAAATGCAAGAAAAAGGGCAGGTTATGTAAGTTTTAGGAGGAAATGGACAAATTTAACCATTTACAATGAAAAAACATGTAGAATATTGTCAAACTTCATTTATAGGATGTAAACATTCCTCCATTACAATAATCTGCAAAGATGAAGTCAAAACACAACCAAACTAAAAAAAAACAAGAGACGAGGGACATGGAATTGAAACACAACAAAATAAAATAACACAAAAATAACAACAAAAGCAACAAAAAAAGTGCCGACTCAGGACCACCTGTTTGGTGCCGACTCGGGACCACTACAAATGCTTACACATTTCATGCTATTACGCACACGAAACAAATCCGAATGAAAAATCGACTTTATCAGGTGAAAGCACACAGAAAACAGAAACCAACTAAAGTGACAATTGTCAGCGTAAATTACGTCCATGTCTACCAACCTGGCATACGCCAAAATGGTTAAACCGACACGAGCGACATCTCTGCGAAACGCGAGGATGCCGGCTTAACCCACAGTGCCGACTTAGGACCACTCTAATCTATTACAATCTCAAAATGTGAATCAAAAATATAGTAATAATTATTTTTCCTATTTTAAATATTCCCAATTTAAAATGGGAAATTGTGTAATTTCATTTTCATGAATTGTTTTCAATTCATTTCATCATTCCACCACGCATCACCAGACTTTCTTCCTACCAATGCCGTACCACACACTTCAATCGCAGTTTTAACAATGATATCCCGTAACAAAGTCCACGCGCCCTCTATATCTTTATTGCTTCTAAGCGTCTCACAAGTTGCCCTATCTATGCGTTCGTTCAACCTATTTTGAAAATCTATTCGCATTTCTGGTTTCTGTAAATGTTCAATCTTTATTCGCGTTTGTTTCGTTTTTTTGTTCTCTTTCTTCTCCATCCCCGCCCTAAGTTTATTTTAGAGACTAAAAGGTAATGATCAGTATTGCATTCGGAACCCCTCATGACTCTTGTATCTTTGACTAGTTCTCTTAGTCTTTCATCCGCAATAATGAAGTCAATTATACTGCGGTTATTTCCTTTACATCAGATGTACGTGTGGATCATTTTCTGTCGAAACCAAGTATTTGTAACAAATAGGCCCTTTTTTAAGCATAAGCTAATTCATTTTTCCCCGTTATAATTTTTTCTTGTTGGATCTCCAAACTTACCCAGCACCATTTCTGTACGTGTATCCTGACGTTGGACGCCGACCCATCCGTTCATATCTCCTAGCAGAATTATTCTTTCACCTTGATCGCAAGTACTTATTGTATCATATAAAGTGTCCCAGAATGCGTCTTTGACTTCTCTCGGATCGCTATCAACTGGGGCATTGCACGCTATGATAAATAATCTTCTGATCCCTACCTTCATTCTAACCCACAGCAATCTGGGCGATACATATCCTTGATCATTGAGATGCTGTCTTGATTTTTCATTCATAATCAAACCGACCCCTTGACTACCATGTGATTCACTGTCTACTCCTGACCATATTTCAAAATCGCCTTTCAACACTCCATTTTCTATGTTTCTACTTTCGCAACCCTTTTTTTTTTCGTCTCAGGTACACATAGAATATCTATTCATTAATTCAACTGAGACACTCTTTTTGTCCATAAATTGTTCAAATTGAGTGCAAAACAAGTGACGAATCGAAGCCAATCCCCCCGTAACCATTTTCATTCACTTAATTGTTTATAACAAATTCAATACATTTTTTAACATTTGGGTTACTATTGAACATCTTTTTTTAGATATATGCTTCATGTTTTCTAGGTTTTTTGCAATAAATCCAAGTATTTGTTAAAAAACGGTACACTTTAGAAGTAAAAAAATATTTTTTTTTTTCTTTTTTGTTATTGAATAAAAACGAAATGAATTTGTTCACGGATGTTTTTTCTGTCACACTGTGCGTTCGTCTGTCGTACTTTTTGCACGGGAGGAAAAGTGAGGGGACGTAAATGGAAGTAAGAAGAAGTGTTGGGAATTGAGTGGAGGGTAGAGGGATGGGAGAAGTAGTGGAAGTGAGGTGTGGGGAAGTTAGGGTAGGGGCAGTGATGGGAGGG
>CAKNYM010052425.1:189627-214742 GCA_932195095.1 Andricus curvator
AACTGAATGGAGGGGCAGAGGGGTGAGTGGAAGTATTGGAAGTGAGGGTAGGGCAAGTAAGTGGAATTTAATTAAGGGATGTGACGTAGTGAAAGTGAGAGGAGGTGTAGTAGGATAAGTAAGGGGAGAGGTATCAGGGAAGTGAGGAGATGGGAAGTAGAGGAGGTAGAATTGGGGGAAGGGTGGGGAAGTAAAAGAAGGGGGTTAGAGGAAGTAGGGAAAGTGAGAGGAGGGGAATTGTGAGAGAGGAGGGGAATTAGGCGAAAGATGGGAGAGTAGGAGAGGGAATATATGGGAGGGGGAGATTTGAACGACTATTGGGTTAAAAATGTATATATTTTGTTGAAGATTCGTCTTTTGGGTAGAAAAGTCATCTTCTTTGTTGAAAAGTTAACTATTTGGCTAAAAAATTATGTATTTTGCTGAGAATTTATCTTTTTGTGGTAGAAAATAACTCTTGTTGAAAATTTGTCTTTTTGATTTTAAAATTCATCTCTTTTGGCAGAAGTTTCTTTTTTTGGTTAGAAATGCTACTTTGTTAATTCATGAGAAACAGTAAGATTTTACCAAATTCAGTTGGTAAAAATTACGTAAGATGGGGAGAGGGGATTAATATGAAAATAATACAGCAACAAGAATAAGTAACAAAAGTAACAAGTAAACACCAGAGTCTCTAGATACAGAAATTTGACCTTCGACATTGCAAACTGTAATCAACGCGAAACATTAGTTTCGAGATAGCTATATACGAGTAGCTATAGACAGCTTCTTGAGAAGGTCCGTTAGAATTTCCCCCTGCTGTGTTCAGGACACTTTCTGGGGTGGGGCAGTATCGAGAATTTCTCGTTCTGAGTCTCGATTTTCCGTTATTTCGACCTGCTTTTATAAAATATAAACTATATTAAATGCGAAGCCCAAATACCCTAAATCGCGCATACGGTTTAAATCTTCCAAATTAAAGCCACCCCACCTTCAAAGATGACCTTCAAGGATTTGTAAACATTTTCTCCCCCCCCCCCCTTCCTACGTGATATTTTATATTTTTGACCTGTATACCATTAAGCCATTTCCCTTTCAGGGTAGGCGTGATTTGACCTAATATATCAAAAATAGGGTAAATATTCCAATTACTTATTGATGCGGTACTCATATACATGCTTCGTACTCAAAGTAAAATAATCAAAAGATCAAAAACGCTAAATTTTTAATAAATGTAAGTATATTTTTACATCGTTTAATCGTTCTTTACAATTTTTTTTTGGTTTTGTTATTTATTACCGTTAGTAGGGTTAAGTTGCCCCGGGTAGACACCCTTATAGTTTCGGTCGGATGTCCGTCCGTCCTAATTTTTCCATGGAGGGGAAGTGAAAGGAAATGATGGGAGGGGAAGATGTAGTGGAGTAGAGGGGTGATGGTAAGTGAGAAGAGGAAAATTAAGAGAAGTAGGGGAAATGAGGGAAGATTAGGGGCGTGGGGGATGTAGGGGAAGTAATTGCAAGTGAGGGGAAGTAGAGGAAAAGATGAGAAATTAGGGTGAGTATGGGAGAAGTGTGGGCTGGAGGAGGGAAGTAGGAGAAGGGGAGTGTTAGCTGGGTAAGCGAGGAGAGGGGATGTAGAAGAGTAGTTATTATAGATATTAAAAATAATAGTAAAATCAAGCGAGACTAACGCTTGATACCGTACTTTTTTCAAGAAGGGGAATTGGCGGGAAATGCAGGGGAAGTGACGTAAGAAAGGGAAAGTAGGGGAAATGAGGGAAGGTGAAGTAGGGGAAATTAGGACAAATGAGGGGTGAGTAGGAGAAGTGAGGGAAAATAGGTGGTGAAGGAGTAGGAGACGTGAGGGGAAATTATGAAAAATAAGGGTAGGAGAAGTAGGGGACGTGAGGAAAAATTAGGGAAGGGAAGTAGGGTAAGTGAGCGTAAGTGAGGGGAAGTAGGGGGAATGATTAGAAATTAGGGTGATTAGGGGAGGGGAAGTGAGAGTTGGGGAAGGGAAGTAGGAGAAGGTAGTGTTAGCTGGGTAAGGGAGGAGAGGGGAAAGTAGAGTAGGAAGAAGTTGGGAACGGGTGGGACTGAAGGGTGAAGTGATTGGAGGGAAAGTAGGGGAATGTAGGGGGAGTAGGGGAGGGAAAGATTTCGAAATGGTTCCCGAAATTTCAAGAATTTTAATCGATGTTAGAGATTTTAAGGGATTTCCACGGACGCTCCCTAGACTCCAAGTAAAAAATCTTCTTTTCTTTCAGAATTAGAATTTCATTCAATTAGAATTGTTTCAAATGTTTCTAAAAATATTTTTATCTCATTCTATGCAACATCCCCATTATTAAGAGTTCGATCGATTTCATTTAATTAAACCCCATTTGTTGAGCAATTAAACGAGCTGAGCAACAACCGAAAAGAAAAGTGTTGAAACAACTTTTTACTCCGGAAGAGAAACAGAATGTCGATAACAGAATGCGTGACTCAATCCTTTATTCGACTTTCATTAGGAAAAAGTTTTCTTTCATGAAAGATTTGAAATTCACGCGCGCTACGCACGCGATTATTTTTTTTTTTTTTGTTTAACACCATTTTCAAATTAAAATATAAAATTAATGTTAATAGAAAATTTTTGTATTTCATAGTATAAATTATATCTAAAATGACATCTTAACTTCAGAATTATATAATATTTTTGTATAGACAATCAAATCGGTGTATTTATGTTAAAAAATACCAATTTCCGATTAAGAACACTAACATAATCTGAAGTTGTTTAAAATTGTAAGCTTAATTTTTGAAGTCAAATTATTTTTCTTTAAAACAACCGATTTCCAGTGAAAACGATAACATACCCTGTTATTGTTCAAATATTATAAATATTCTTAGAAATCTGATTATTTTTTTTAACAATAGTAATTTTGGACGAAAACCGCTAACACAACAACAAACTATTTAGGATTGTAAATCCTCTTTTTAAAACGCGAGCCTCAAATTGTTCAAATACACGTAACAAAAGAAACAATTGTTAACTTAATGATTCTGAACGATAATCTGAAGAATAATGATAATTTGAAAAATCTTATAATTTTTGCAATTCAAAATACCAATTGTCGACGAAAAACAGTAACGAAAAACTTGATTGATTGATGACTCTGAATGATAATCTGAACAATAAAGATAATCTGAAAAATCTTGTGAATTCTTTTTATTGAAAAGACAAATTTTCTACGGAAAACGCTAACATAACCTAACAAAAAATTGTTCTAAATTGTAAAAAATTGTGAATCTTCTTTCAAATATGATGGCTTTTGTTTAAAATAACTTATTTCTGGTGAAAACCGCGCCAGCTCAATTTACAATTGAACAAAAATGTTAAATCTTGTTTGCAATCTACATTTTTTTAAATAAATAATGCCGATTTCCGGTGTAAAACACCATAATAACCTGAAATTATTAAAAAGTTTTAAATCTACTTTGAAATGTTTAAAGCATAATTTTTTTAAATTGAAAATAACAATTTCCGACAAAAAAACACGAAAATAATCCAAAATTGTTAAAAGCTTATAAATATTGTTCAAATTATAATGATTTTTGTTTGAAAATACCACTTTTCGGTGTAAAACAACAAAGTAACCTAAAATTGTTAAAAAATTATCATCTTCTTTGAAATCTAATGATTTTTTTATACAAATAAGAATTCCCGACAAATAAACAAGTAAAAGTTGGCACCTTTCATAACTGAGACTCCAACAGAACTCTTTTTGAGGCTTCCTTTTTAATTAGTTGATATCCGATAGATGGCCAGTGACGGGTTCCGACGTTTTCAACTGCGCATGCACCGAAAAGCGCGGGCCTATTTGAAATTATATAATATACTATGAATAATCACAAACATAAATATTAATCAGTTTTTTCAAACAGATTAAATTGAATCGTCGAGTTTTCTGTACATGAGCAATTAAAAACGTCGGATTTTCCACATAACCTTAAAAATTGACGCATCTAATGTGCATTATATTCCTTTTTAGAATGACTTATCTCTATAACTTAAGTTTCTTTATTAAAATTTTCAAAGTAAGTCGAGGCAGAAAATGTGTTCTGTACAAAAAGTCACTATTAGAACTCACACTTTGGGTTCCTTTGGAACAATTTATCATTTCGGGTTCCTTTTCAGCAAAAGAAGTTCCTTTTTATTGCAGCTCCGTCGGAATAAAAAATCGGTTCTAATAAAAATACACGGAAAAAATGTATTCGTGAAGAAGTCACGAACTTGGAGCTAGGTCTCGGATACGAGATAAAAAAATGAAACATTACATCCTTATTTCTATGAGAAATATATGGATAAATTTCGAAGTTTCTTACGAACAGTTCGAATTTCCTACGAACAGTTCTTGAAATTTTCAGACTGAAATATAAAGAGAACAAAATTTATTTGTGCGATTTATTTTTATATTAATTTATAAATTCGCAACTCAGAAAAATCGAACCCTCAAGACTGCTGACTCACCAGTTTCTAAACATAAACCAGGAGTGCGTAAAAACGCGCAGCCATCGAGGCCAAACAAAATAGGTATTATAAAACTTCTAGCCACTCATTCGACGAGCTCGAGGCACTCTTACAAGCGCACATACGCACCGCGCGTTTGGGAGAGTGTGTGTGTGGGCCACGTACAGGCGAACCTACTTCCTAGTTCCCAGATTTGTCGGGCAAGCTCATGAGTGCTCTGAGAATCTTTTCCCAATCACTCGTAATATTTTTGTAATTATTCACGTAAAAAAAAAGTGATGAACCGTTTTAGAATTTTCACATCGAGTTCGTCAATCTTTCTCAAAGTTCGCAGGTTATTTACGAAAATACATAAATATCCGATGAATTTTTCTCATATCCGAGACCTAGTTACTAGTTCGTGACTTTTTTACGGATACATTTTTTCCGTGTAGAAACCCTAGTTTTCCAATAGTTTCTCCGTGTAGTTCTAATATCACCATAATTTAGCATATCACCTCATCATAAAAATGACACCACTTTACTCCTCATGCGTGTGTACTGTCTAAGGATACGACCTTATTGAAGGGATTAATTTTCGCGACGAAACCGAAGATCCGTGAGGAAACCTGATCGCCCTCGTCGCTCAACTCGTCTCCCAAGCGTCTTTCAGAAAGAGGGTCTCTTTCAATGCGTATACCACTGAATTACGTGCAGTGTACACTGTACAGTGTACACCATACAATCCTACATACAGTGTTCACCGCATTACATCGCAGAAAGCCGTCATAAACATTTACAAGCCAAAGGACGACACGCCCGAGTCCTTTGCTTTGCTTTCGTTCATTCACTTTGGTATCTCGACCTGGAATTCTGGATGGTTCTGGACTCTGGAGAAATGCAGACCCTGCGTCCAGACAAGAGGCCTTACCTGCCGGCTGCGGATAAGAGAGCGCATCATACTTCATGTATTGAGTATTCGTTGCCGGCTCATTTTCCCCGCACAGCTGGCGTTCCACCCAAAGCGGCCTTTTTTGGCAGTAGCTTCTTCGCCACGTTACTTTCCTTTCAAGTTTAACCGAATCGCAACTTACAGGCCGCTCATAAATAGGGTGACCAGATGGCTTGATCGGAAAATCAGGACATTATCCCACCTCTTACCCCCTTCAACCTCAAACCCCCGCGCCACCCGACCCTAATACAATTTAACTTAACGCACGTTATTTAAAAAACAGGGTTCCTACAAAATATCAATTTCGAAATTTCCTAACATTCCCCGACTTCTCCGTGAACACTTTTTCATTTCCCCCTCGATTTTCCCTGACCGTTACAAAATCATCGTTCAGGTTAAATTTTCAAACAAAAAGATAAATTTTTACCAAAAGTCATGAATTTTCAACCAAGAAGATTAATTTTCTACCAAAAAAGACGAATTTTAAACAAATTACATGAATTTTCAGATAAACAAGATCAATTTTCAACCCGAAATGAAATCGTTAAATTCACAGTTAAAAAACTAATTTTTAACCATCAAAAACTAATTTTCAACAAAACAGTTACATTTTCAACTACAGAAAAAGGTTTCTGTCTTTAAATTATGATTCATCAAATAAAAAAAATTAATTTTGGTGAAGGATGTTTCACTTTCAACTAAGTAATTGAATTTTCAACGAAAAATGTAGTAGTTGTTATTTCATCCAAAAGAGATGACCAAAAACAGTCGAATTCAACCAAAGAAGAAAAATAATCTTTGATAATGTATAGAATTCCTGAAAATAAAAGAAGAATTCAACGATCAAATTTGGACAGTCACCAAAAAATGCTTCTATTGCAATTCCTAAGAACAAAAAAAATAAAAATTTGTTTCTTTCCTCTTTTTTATTTTTGTCCAAAGAAACAAATTTTTTTGTTCTTAGGAATTGCAATAGGAGCATTTTGTGGTGGTTGTCCAAATTTGATCGTTGGATTTTTGATTTATTTTCATGAATTCTATACATTATCAAAGATTCTTCTTCTTCTTTGGTTGAATTCGACTGTTTCTGGTCATCTATTTTGGTTGAAATAACAACTACTACATTTTTCGTTGAAAATTCACAGTATTGGACGTTAAATAGGATTTTGAATTTGATTTTAGTCTAATTTAACATTCTTAGATTTCAATCTTTGATAATAACAAATTAGTCTTCAACCAAGTAGTTGCATTTTTAGTCAAAGAAATATAAAATTTCTGCCACAACAAATGAATTTTTAGCAAAACGAAAAGAATTTTGAACAAAAAAGTTGAATTTCCTACCAAAGAGGTGAATATTTCAACTTTCAACCAAGTAGTGGAATTTTCAACAAAAAAGACGTATTTTCAACAAAATAGTTAAATCTTCAACCAACACAGATTCATTTTCAATGAAACAGTTTCGTTTTTAAACAAAAAGAATGACTTTTCAGCCAAGAAGATTAATTTTTTACCAAAACAGACAAATGATCAACAAAATTCATGAATTTTGAACAAAAAATAGAATAGTAACATTTGTAGTTGAAAAAGTTAATCGTCACCCAACAAAAAAAACGAATTTTTAACAAAGTTGTTATATTTTCAACAAAAGAGACGAATTTTCAACTAAAATGATGAATCTTAACAAAAAATGAACTTTCAACAAAAGAGTTTAACCCAAAAGATGATTTTTTAACTCGGGAGATTAATCTTCTAAAAATGGAATATTTAAATTTTCGACCAACAAGGTGAATCTTTAAAAAATATGAATTTTTAGCAAACGAGGACGAATTATCCAAAAGGACGAATTATCTACCGAAAGACTAATTTTTCAACTCAAAAATAGGATTTTTTAAACAAAAAGTTTATTTTCTACCAAAAAGTTAAATTTTCATAGAAACAGTTTCATTATAAACAAAAGCTTAATTTTCTACCGAACTGTTGAATACTCAACTAAACCAGATTAATTTAGACCCAAAGGGTTGCATTTTTAATCAAAAGGGATGAATTTTCAACCAGCAAGATTATGTTTCTACTAAAAAAGAAGAATTTTCAACAAAATACATGAATTTTCATCCAAATAGTTCAATTTTCAATAAAAAATATATATTTTCAACTAAAAATGGAATACTTACATTGTTAGTTAAAAACATTAATTATCAACAAAAAAATGCTTGACCAAGGACGTGAATTTTCAAATAAAAAGATACATTTTTAACCAAATAGTTAAATTTTTTACCAAAAAGATGAATTTTCCAGCAAGAAGATTAATGTTTTACCAAAAAATACGAATTTCCAACAAAATGATTAAATTTTTAAGCCAAAATGACGAATTACCTACACAACTGTTAAATTTCCAACCCAAACATATGATTTTTTAAACAAAAAAGTTAATTTTCTACCAGAAAGCTTAATTTTCATGGAAATAGTTTAATTTTTAACAACATATTTAATTTTCAACCGAAAAGTTTACTTTTCTATCGAATTTTTTAACTATTAACCAAACCAAATTAATTTAGACCCAAACAGTTGAATTTTTAATAAAAAAGGATGAATTTTCAACCAAGGAGATTATTTTTCTACCAAAAAATACCAATTTTGAACTAAATACATGAATTTCAACTAGAAAAGATCAATTTTCAATCAAAAATATAAATTTTCAACCAAAAATGAAATACTTACATTGTCAGTTAAAAAAATTAATTATTAACAAAAAAAATGTTTGACCAAGGACGTGAATTTTCAAATATAAAAGATACATTTTTAACCAAAAGGTTAAATTTTTTACCAAACAGATGAATTTTCCAGGAAGGAGATTAATGTTCTACCAAAAAACACGAATTTTCAACAAAATGATTAAATTTTTAAGCCAAAATGACGAATTAATGACACAACTGTTAAATTTCCAACCCAAACATATGATGTTTTAAACAAAAAAGTTAATTTTCTACCAGAAAGCTTCATTTTCATGAAAATAGTTTAATTTTTAACAACATATTTAATTTTCAACCGAAAAGTTTACTTTTCTATCGAATTTTTTAATTATTAACCAAACCAAATTAATTTAGACCCAAACAGTTGAATTTTTAATAAAAAAGGATGAATTTTCAACCAAGGAGATTATTTTTCTACCAAAAAATACCAATTTTGAACTAAATACATGAATTTCAACTAGAAACAATCAATTTTCAATCAAAAATATAAATTTTCAACCAAAAATGGAATAGTTACATTGTTAGATAAAAAAATAATGCTCAACACAAAACGAATTTTCAACAAAATAGTTACATGTCCACCAAAAGAGATGAATTTTGAATTAAAATGATGTATCTTAAAAAAAACTGAATTTTCAACAAAAGTGTTCAACCCAAAAGATGATTTTTTAACCCAGAAGATTAATTATCTAAAAATGTGATACATAGTTAAATTTTGAACCAAGGAGATGAATCTACAACCAAAATATTGAATTTTCAACAAATTAGTATGTTGTGTTGTAGTGTTACTAGTTCAACTTTCAACCAAGTAGCATAATTCTGACCAAAAAAAGATCACTTTTTCAATCAAACATTTGAATTTTCAACAAAATAATCAAATTTTCAACCAAATACTAGAATTTTTAACTGAACGAGATTGATTCCGAAACAAAAATATAATAGTAGACTTTTCAACCAAAAGTAGTTGATTTTTCTTGTTGGGTTCTAATAATTTAGTTCGCATTTAAGCTGAAAAAAACGAGAACAAGGAGAGAAAGAGTGTGTTTCTTAAAAACAGAGAATAAAAGAACAATTTTTAAAATTTATCATCAGGAAACGTTCTAAATGTTATCTCAGTTTGTAAAGTTACTTGCGCTGATCATCCCCCTACATCCTGTTACCAAACGAAGTTTTTAGCGCGGACCCCCCCCCCCCCCCCCTCAAATTGGTAACGTACTTTACGGACGGTCCCTTACTTGCTTTAAAGTTTACCCAAATCGCAACTTATTGGTGGCATCTCAAGGTAAAATGTGCCACTCATTGTCAGTCAATAATGAGGAAAAAGGGGCGTTTCGGATAAGTGTAGAGACGACCCCGCCGAAACGGTGGCGACGGTTTGTTCAGGTTTCTTGTACCTGGAACAGGATTCACGTTGTCGTTAGTAAATAAAGTATATGACGGTGTTAAAGGTTTTCGGAAATCTGGCTTCAAGGTAGTTAGAAGCTTAACCAAACACAATAGAATAATCTTTGTTATGTAGATTTGGCCTACACGACCTACGTCCAGCAGTGAACACAACTACAAACCCGAAAGGGAAACTGTTTTCGTAAATGGAGTTTGTAAGATATTAAAAATGAATTAGTGCCAAGTCGTTTACTAATTGTACTGTCGTTTTTCATAAAAAATTTCATATTTTGCAGCTCAATAAATTCACTGGAAATGGGGATGTTGCATGAAAGCTGAAATGAGATGAAAATATATTTTGATTCTTTAGTAACTCTTTAGTACATTCCGAGAAAGAAAACCTTTTTATTGACTAAGACACATGTGTTTTTTATTTAAAAAATTTGAACATTCAGCCCACTCGCGGCATTTTTCGCCAAACGCATCGATTAGCTAATCTCAGCGACGTCACTCTTCGCGGGAAAATTGAAATTGTCTAAACTCTGTGAATTTTACATTTTTAAATAAAAATTGTTGATGGAAATGTATCTGAATGTATAAATGTCTCTGAACGGCTTTCATGAATTATCACGAAATAATAATTACGAAGAAATGAATGACAAAAGTCTCCATTTAAGTTACGTATTACGGGCATTAACTACCACTCCCACTCTTGATTCGTTCGGAAATTATTCACCGATTTCCACGTCCATACTTTTATTTTTAATTCCGCTTGATTCGGATTTTATTTTTGGATTTTTTATTTCTCATTTTTAAGCATTTTTAGGTTAGGTTATACAATCAACTGTCAAGGTCAAGTCCAAAGCCGTGACGGCCGCGACACCTGATTTGTTGAAATTGAAGAAAGTAGAATGCATATTTTAGTGATAGTATTGTATATTTTAGTAACGACATATTTGTTTGCGTGATAATTATTATTTTTTATACCATTAAGATTAAGCCATATCCATTTTGAGGTGAAAGTGAATCACTCGGTTTTAGCTGGGGATCAGGGAGTTTATATAAGAAAAGAGAGGAAGGGAATTTACGAACGATATAAGGAGGGAGATCGATTTTTAGATTAATCTAGAATTTCCGTGTTATTTAAATAACACGTTCGTTCTGCAACACTGCTCCGACCCAGGTCGCTGATCAATCTCTCTAGCAAGCAGCCCAGGCGAAGAGCTTCACAAAGTCATCATACAAGCTCTTTTGTTTCTATACTATTTGGTTGTTAATACAACTGTTTGGTTAAAAATTATTTCCTGTTGTTAATAATTCAACTTTTTTTCTTGAATGTTCAACTATTTGGTTGATCATATAACTGTTTGGTGAAAAATTAATTTTGTTGTTGAAAATCTGTCTTTTTGGATTGAAAATTCGTCTCTTTTTTGTAGAAAATCTTTTTTGGTAGATAATTCAACTATCTTCGATTACAAATCTTAGGAATTGAAAGTGTTTTATATTGAATTCAATATGGCATTTACCTTCATCATTTTATTTGAAGGAATTTATTTCCCTATCATTCTCCTATCTTCGTGAAAAAAAACCCTATTTCCTCTGTTTTGAGAGAGTTTGAAGGTTAATTAGTGGGGTCAGGGAAAGGTAAAATATAACTACAGTCTTCAACGAGGGGTGACGGGGGTGGGGGGCCGCTCAAAATAGCCAAAAATTGTGGTAACGTAGTTTATGGATGACTCCTAAATTGCAATTTTGAATAAAATTTTATTTTTTCAACTGAAAAAGGTGAGTAATTTCCAAAATAGGTGACAAGCTTAAAAATAGGTGACTAGAGACTTAAAGATAAGATAAAAATGTTTCTTAAGTGTGTCCGTCCTTGAGTTTCTAGAACCTAAAATGCGCAAGGTTAGATTTTAGAATCTGAATGCTGAAAATCTGACCACATCTGAGAAACGGTTGATTATTTTTATTTTATGCTTGGCAGATTCCTTTCGAGTTGATCCGCGGGTCACAAGGCTCGCGGCAGGTGCGGATTATCGTAACTAATTACCATAACCGCCAGCAGTGCGCGGCAGCGGAATTTTCAGTGCCGCCTTGCTGGCCTTTACATTGGTCGTGACCGACTTTGCAGTTTGTCCGGTTTCCCGATCATAATTCACTTTAAAAAACACACTAATTAAAATTCTATCTTAAAAAGATGCCTAAAATACCTGAATTTTATTTTTAATTTATTGTTCCGATTTCAAACAAAACACACTTATTTTTCTTTTTAAAGGATCTACATTTGAAAAACTAGAACATTGTGCGCGCTACGCCTGCACTAATCACCCTTTCTTAAGAGAAAGAAACTCATGCGTGTGAACTTAGCCCCCCACTTTCAAAATTTCGAATTTTTTTTTTAGAGTTCTGACATCCTTTTGAATAGTTCTACAGTTCCTGATAACTTTTAGAAATAGTTCCGGCGTATAAATACTCTAAAAATGGATTTTTCAATATTGGGCGCTAAGTTCACGTTCCCCCGCACTTTTCAAAAAATGAAGTTTTTTTTAGAGTTCTGGGTACATTTAGCATAGTTCTTGAGTTCCTGATACTTATTGAAGATAGTTCCCAAAAATTAGACCCAAAATTTTTTTTTCAAAAAATAGAGCCAGCCACCCACTTTTAAAAAAATCAACTTTTTCTTTAATATTCCTGTATTTCCAAAAGAGTTCTAGAGTTCTATATAACAAAATAATTTCAAAAAACTTGAAAAATAATTCCACAAAAAAGTCTAATAACATTTTTCGGTAAACTCAAAATCAAAAAACCTACAACACTTTACACATACCCAACCAATTTTGAGGGTTCCAGGAGTTCTGATCAGAGTTCTGGTAGCCCCCTGAATAGTACTATAAAAACGTCTAATAACATTTCTCGGTAAACTTAAAATCCTAAAACCTACAACACTTTACACATACCCAACAAATTTGGATATTAAAATTTTTGAGAGTTCCAGGAGTTCTGATCAGAGTTCTGGTATCCCCCGGAATAGTTCTAACAAGAAGTCTAATAAAATTTTCCGATAAACTCAAAATCCAAAAACCTACAACACTTTACCCATACCCAACAAATTTTGAAATTGAAAATTTTGAGAGTTTCAGGAGTTCTGATCAGAGTTCTGGTAGCCCCCTGAATAGAACTACAAAAAAGTCTAGTAACATTTTTCGGTAAACTCAAAATCCAAAAACCTACAACACTTTACAATTTACATATACCCAACAAATTTTGAAACTGAAAATTTTGAGAACTCCTGGAACTCTCCAAATTTTCAATTTCAAAATTATTTGTGTATGTGTAGAGTGTTGTAGGTTTTTGGATTTTGAGTGTATCGAAAAATTTTATTAGACTTTTTGTTAGAACTATTCCAGGGGATATCAGAACTCCTGGAACTCTCAAAATTTTCAATTTCAAAATTTTTTGGGTATGTGTAAAGTGTTGTAGGTTTTTGGATTTTGAGTTAATCGGAAAATTGTATTAGACTTTTTGTTAGGACTATTCCGGGGGCTACCAGAACTCTGATCAGAACTCCTGAAACCCCTAAAATTTTTACTTTCAAAATTTGTTGGGTATGTGTAATGTGTTGTAGGTTTTTGGATTTTAAGTTTACCGAAAAATGTTATTAGACTTTTTTGGAGTTCTATTCAGGGGGATACCAGAACTCTGATCAGAACTCCTGGAACTCTTTCGAAAAATTTCTCTGTAATTTTGGGATTTTCGAAATTGTGTAACTTTCGAGTTTTCAAGTTTTTCGAAATTATTTTGTTATAGAACTCTAGAACTCTTTTGAAAATACAGGAATATTAAAGAAAAAGTTGATTTTTTTAAAGTGGAGGCTGGCTCTTTTTTTTAAATTTTTTTGGGTCTTTTTTTTGGGGAACTATTTTCAATAAGTATCAGGGACTCTAGAATTATGCTAAATCTACCCAGAACTCTAAAAAAAACTTCATTTCTCGAAAAGTGCGGGGGAACGTGAACTTAGCCCCCAATTTTGAAAAAGTCCATTTTTAGAGTATTTATACGCCGGAACTATTTTTAAAAGTTATCAGGAACTGTAGAACTATTCAAAAGAATGTCAGAACTGTAAAAAAAAATTCGAAATTTTGAAAGTGGGTGGCTAAGTTCACACGCATAAGAAACTCCGCTTATTTTACAACACTTTGTTATAGATTTTACAGAAAATCTTATATAATTTGGGAACGTTGTGTATGACTGACACCATTTTTTTCATTTACTTACAATTTTTTTAAATTAGCAGATTATTTTTCTCATCGACAAAATATGACTCCCCGCGTGTGTAATAATCCGACACCGTAGTTTCAATATTTCTTAAAACATTTAAAAAATAAAAAATTTTCTAGGTATTTCCGGATGAACTATTCATCAAGGTAGAATTAAACTCGAATATTTGAATTTGATTCAAATTTTCTGTAAGATTCCATTTACCTCGTTTTCTAGAAATATTTGGTACATAAGTGTATTAAATTATTTCATTTTCATATCAACCGCAGTTCAAGATCTATAATGTACTTTTTTATTTAATCAAAATAGACGCTTATAACAGTATTTTAATTTATATTTGACGTCAGCACAATTAATTTTGTTTTTAAATAACAATTAAAATGGTATTTTTGCAGTAAATGAAAAAAAAACTTTCTATATTTCCATCTTAATCCTGTAATATGACAAATTTCACTTCAAAACTTGACACTTAAGAGTTTAAACTCTTTAGGGCTACATGTTTTTCAAGATGAATACCTCTTAGAAAGAAAACCGAAAAAATCTGGTATTCACAGAGTATTTAAATCAATTCTTGCTCAAATCATCCTGTCGATTTTACTTTGGTCCCAGAGAACTCCTAATATAACAGTTTTGGTTCTTGATTCATTTCATTTTAGTACAAAAAACTTTTTTTTTCCGAATTCAACTATTTTGTTGACATTTTTTTTGTCGTAACTTAATCTTTTAACTGAAAATTTAACTATTAGGTTGAAAATACATTCAAAAATTCAAAATTTGGGTGAAAATTCATGTATTTTGTTTAAATTAATCTTTTTGGTTGGAAATTCATTTTTTTGTCGAAAATTAGTATTTTTTATTGAAAATTAATTTTTTTAATTGAACATATAACTATTCTATTTTTTGTCGAAAATGTATCTTTTTCGATAGACTTGTTGGTTGATAATTCATCTATTTTGCTTAAAATTTGTTCTTTTGGGTTCAAAATCCAACTATTCGGTTCAAAAATAAGTTTTTTGGTTGAAGATTCATCATTTTAGTTCAAAATTCTTTTTTTTATCAACTATTTTGTTGAAAATAAATTTTTTTAATGGTAAATGTAGCTATTCCCTTTTTGCGAGAAAACTGATCTTTTTTCGTTGAAAATGCACTTATTTTGTTAAAAACTCGTCCTTTTTGGGTTGAAAATTTAATTCTGTTGGTAGAAAATGCATATTTTTGGCTTGTAAATTCAACTTTTGTTGTCAAAAATTCCTCTATTTAATTTGAAAATTAGACCGTTTTGGTTAAGGATTCAAATAATTTGTGACAATTCATATTTTTTGGCTTAATTCAACTGTTTTTGATTGAAAATTAAAATATTTTTTGGTGAAAAAATCAACTATTACACTTTTTGTTGAGAGTTCATTTTTTTAATAAAAAATTCATCATTTTGATTGAAAATTTAACTATTTTATTGAAAATTCCCGTTTTCATGGTTGAAAATTAATTATTTTAACTGAAAATGTATTTCTTCCATTTTTTGTTCAAAATTTATCTTTTTGGGTAAATTTTGGTTTTAAAAAATAGTTTTTTTATTTAAGTAATGCAACACGGTGGGCTTGAGATACTTTTAACCCGAAGGTCTTCCGAAATGAAATTTTCTTGTTGAATATGAAAGTAGGTACCCTTATGATGATTTTTAACTCAAAATAGAAATTTTTTATCGGGGGTTTATTGAAAAAATCGAAATTCATTTCACTGTATTTTACATAAGGACTATTATTGATAGGCGATACTAAAGATTCGATTTATTTGAAAAGCCCCCAAAAGAGATTTTGATTTTGGGCTTAAAATCATTGTAAGGGTACCTACTTTCATATCCAACAAGAAAATTTAATTTCAAACGGCCTTCGGGTTAAAAGTATCTCAAGCCCACCGTGGCAATGAAAATGTCGAAAAATGGAAATTTTTCACCTGTTGCAAAAATACAACTTTTGATTGATATTCTGACAATAAGGTTACTTTTGCTCAGAAACGCTAATTAAAAATCCGAAAAATCCTTCTCTAAAAAATAGTTATGTCACCAAAATCTCGAAAGCATTGTTGTCGCTTTTCCTCAATGCCAATTGGGTAATTTGAAAAACTCGAAGGAACAAATGTTGCCAAATTCACACAAATAATTAAGAATTCAGTTTCGGTTGAAGGGCAGTGACAAAGAATGTCACATTTGTGTGCATAATAAAACTGACCAAATTTTTACATTTATTATTGTAAGCTTTAATTATTTAATCAATGTGAGGCCTATTCAGAAAAATTAAAATTTGTATTTGACATAAGCAAAAGTAACTTCATTGTCTTGAAATAATATCTTGAAATAATTATTTTTGAAAACCAAAAGTTGGGAAGAGTTGGGTAGAATTCACGTGATTCTCCCTGAGTTAGCGCGATTTCCTAAGATTTGGAAAAATTTCTCATGATCTGGCCGGATCATAAGAAATTTCATTTGACCTGTTTTGAATGAAGAATGACTTTTAACTCATTTCAACTCAGTGAGTAGCCCCTCGACTTACCCCCTACGATTAATTTTTGCTTCTTCAACCCAAAACTGAACTTACTTTTCTACTTTTTGATCCTGTGATATGACAAATTTCACTTTAAAATTGATAGTTTAGATGTTTTCCATATTATCGGAGATGATTTAAAGTACATGGTTAATTTAATTTTCTTTGTAAGGAATTTTATTAATTTTAAACCTACTGATTAAACGGTTTAATTAATGAGTTCTGTGAATTAAATTACTTACGAAACCCTAAAATTTGTAAACGATCGTTATTTTGACATTTTTTTAGTAAGAAAATGAAATTAATCAAATATTTCAAAATCGAAATTGAGCTGTACCGAGTAATCAAATTTGCAATATGTGGGTTGCTACAAAATCCGAAGTTCCCTGACTTTTTCCTGATCAAATTTATATTTTCCCTGACCGTTATAAATTTTTCTTTCAGGCATAAAAACAATCTTGCACCTAGGAGATCAATAATGTTGATGTAAACGAAAAAAATACGTTACTAAATATATCTTAAACACTTAGTGACAACAGCTATACAGAATTGTATAAAAAGTCATCCAGAAAGTAAGGATAATTAATTTTTAACCAAGAAAAAGGGAATTTTCAACAAAATAGTTAAATTTCTAACCAAATTGATGAATCTTCGATAAAATAATTAATGCCTAATGAAAAGTGTAATACCTGATATTTCCACCAAAAAATATTCTGATTTTGAATAAAAAACAGTTGAATTAAACCAATAAATACGAATTTTCAACAAATTACTTGAATTCCTAATCAAAACAAACTCATTTTCAAGCCAAAAAGACGAATTTTCAACAAAAGAGTTGAGTTTTTAACCAGGAAAGATTTTGCAGTCAATAGAGAAAAAAATCTCATCCAAAATATTGAATTTTCAATCCAAAAAGACGAGTTTTCAACAAAACAAACTAATTTTCAACTAAAAAATATCAGTCTTTTAGAAAAATAAATAAATTTTCAGTTAAAAAAAATTTAATTAAAAAAAAAATAATAGTTTTCAACCAAAGAAATGAGTTTTCAACCAGAAAGATTAATTTTGATTAAAATACATGAATTTTTAACAAAATACAATTTTTTTACAGAACTTTTAACCAGATAGATAAATTTTCAACCAAAGCAATGCATTTTTTACTAAAAAGGTGAATTAGTCTCTAAAATTATTAATATTCTACCATAAAAGACAAAGTTTAACAAAATACAGAATTACTCAACAAAGTAGTTGAATTTTGAACAATAGCCAAAATCTTTAGAATTTAATCAAATCGATATATTAGGAGAAAAAACGTGAACCAACGTAAAATTGACAGGAATTCTGTATTTCTTTCTAATAGGTATTCATTTTGAAAAATAATAATTTTTAACAGAAGTAGCAAAAATTAACCGTTTGTGGTAAGTTTTAGTTTACAAAATTATTATTTAATGACAATATATCAATGACAATAATATATTGTTGTATGCATACTGTTGTATGCATCTGGCTTGATTAAATGAAATGTTGCATTATAGATCTTGAATTTTTCTCATTTTCATCATGCACATAAAATCCGAAATATTGTTATTGAGGATGCGTATTAAGGTTGTATAACGTCATTTTTCGCTGTAAGGACATAAAACGGTCATTAACTATACCACATTTAATAACTTATCATAATTGTCGTAGCTAAGTATTTTGTCAATAATTTTTCGTAACTATACACTCAGAAAAATGTTTGTTTGAATCAAACAAGAAAACTTGTTTGAATTCATATAATTGAAAGAAACAAATGTTTTGCTTCAATTGAAAAAAGGTTTATTTAATTTTAATAAATGGAAAATATTTGCCTTATTGATTGAAAAAAATAATTTGTTTAGTACAATATGTTTGATTTAAACAAAAAATTGGCTTTTATCAAACAATGCATTTGTTCAAAATTTGTTTATTTGAATTCATAAAAATATTTATTTGATTCAAACAAAAAATATAATATAAATATAATGCGTTCTGATTTTATAGAAAACTTAAAATTAATTGAAAAATTGACGCAATATCTCTAGTGTTGGAACTACTTGAATATTGGGGCTTTACATTTTGGATATAATTGAAGATTTTGCAGGTGAGTAAGTCTTTATCATTTCTTACCTCCTTTCTTCATAAAGATGATTTATGAAATCGAGAATGTTTTTTATAAATTGTAATTATCGCTGTATACATAAAAGCAGGAACACTAATATATATATTCAATTCAAATGTCTAACTCTGATTCATCTCTCATTATTCTACTTTATGATTTTTTAATTCAGAAATGAGAAGCACAATTTGTAATTAAACTGAAGTAAAAACATTCGGATTGAATAAGTATTCCTGCTTTTACATATATAACGATAATTATGATTAACAAAAAACATATGATCGAGCTTATACATTATATTCATAAAGAAACTCAATTTTGAGGTTAAGAGTAAAACGAAAAAGATTTACTTCACTTCAACAAATTATATAATTGATTTAAAAAATAAATATTCAATTTAAACAAGAACGTTACTCAATTTAAACACGAGATTTATTTAAACCAAGCAAAAATGTGTTTACAGCAAATGAATAAGGACAAACAAAAAATTTCATTGAATCAAACAAACATTTGTTTGACCCTATATCAAAAACATAATTTGTTTGATTCAAGCAAAATTTATTTGATTCAAACAAACATTTTTCTCAGTGTATGTTTACCAATGCCAATATCAAGGAGGAATTAAATAAAGGCGATAAAATAAGCTGCTTCTTCCCACGTGATGATGTGGAATTTGCACATTTTTTAAACAATTTTTTCATAAACATTATAACATTGATGTACTATATACATTTGTACAATGTTCATCAAATATTAATATTAACTAGCTTTCAAGAAGCTTTAATGAGAACTTTTTTTTTCCACGAAGAAATGTTAATTTTTGCAATTTATCTATAGTATTTGTTATTAAAAATAATAATTGTTAAATTTTCGCTAAACTTTCTTCTTACAACATCTATGATGAAGTACTATTTAAACAGTTAGACTAGTTAGAGAACGAAAAACTGTAACACAGCAAAAAGTTGTTCCAAACATTATTCTAAAATTGTTAAAAAATTATGAACCTTTAAAAAATTCTTTGTTTCAAAACTAATAATTTTTTTTTAAAAATGCCAATTTTCGACGAAAAACACTGAAATTACCTAATTCTGTTGAAATTGGGAATCTTGATTAGGATTTTAGTTTTAAAATGCTAATTTCCAGTGAAAAAACCTAACATACTGAAATATTGTAAATATTCTTTAAAATCAAATGATTTTTTATTAACAATAGCAATTTTAGAAGAAAAACATTAGATAACAAAAAATTGTTAAAATTTTTTAATGTTTTTTGTTTAAAATAACCAATTTCCAGTGAAAAATGTTAACATTACGTAAAATTGTTCAAAAATTGTAAACCTTCTTTGAAATAAATACCCATTTCCAGTGAAAAACGCAAGCATAACAATGTAAATGGCTACAGATTTTTTGGAAATTATTTTTTCATTTAGAATTTTAGAACATCTTTTCTTGGATCTCATATAGTAACTTTCTTGAAGAAAATAAATTGTTCGACGTTCTAGGAGTAATAGAGAATTTTCTAGAAAATTTTAATGTTCAGTTTTAAGTGAAAATTTGAACAGATTTAATTTTAGGTCTCTAAAATTTCCGTTTTTTTTTTGTCACACTTTTTTACCGTTAAGTTTGAAATTGAGGGTGATTGTGAATGATTAGACATTAGAGAGATACAACTTTTTTCAGAAACTTTAGTTACTAAAGACATATATTTTCAGCAATTTCATTTCAGGTACCGAAGATGGGTTATTTTCGTGGAATTTTCAAATCTCAGGTTATTTTTAATGATTAGAGAGAAAATTTGTTTAGAAACTTTAAGAATTTGCATCTAAATCTTAGGGGTAGAAATGGAGGGTCATCCTCAATATTTAGGCTTTAGAATTTAATTAATGAATAAAGTCAGTAATTGTCTTTTGTTTGATGCAACTTTTTTCCTCGCAAAGGTTGTTATTAAAGTTTAAAGCAGCAAAGATAGTGCCTGGTACATCACTTTATTCAGAAACAAACCTACGAGAAATTGCTAAACCAAATTCAGTATCTCTAAATTTCGTTGGTGAATTACATCCTGATCCTCGGCATCATTCTTGTCATCAGATTTCAAAGGTTCTTGTTTCTTTACAACTAACCAACATCTCACTATCTGTAGGTTCTGTCGCAATTATTAAATTAGTTTCCACATTAACAAAATCTTCAAAGTTTAGATCGGTGAATCCTAATCTCCTTTGTAGATCAGTCCACTCTTCAAAAAAATCATCCGCAGAATGTTCGTCCTCTTCTTGGGACATCAGTCCAAGCTTTGTTTAAATCGAACATGGCATTCAACAAATGGGGCATAATTTCTGAAGTGTACCCACCTCGAAAATGAAAGTTGTCCGATCGGGCTAAAAATTGGCCCAATTGTAGTCCTATTAGATAGTACTCCTCACACCAAAAATTAATTAATTTTGATAATTATTTATCAAAGTGGAGGGGGTACAATTTTTGGGGTTTTCAAGCAAAGCCTTAGTTTCAAACGTTTGTAACCCGAATTTTTGAAAATCAAAAATAAATTTGACTTTTTTTCAAATACGGGCACTTTTTTTTTCTTCAAAATATTTTTAAAAGAAAGCTGAGATTTTTTCCTATAACACCCCCAATTTTCAGAGTGGCAAATTAATTCGTCTTTGAGTAATAGAACGATACGTAAACAAGATACCGTGATGGGGCGGGTGGCGCGCGATTTCCCCTAGTGCGCTCACGCCGAGGATCTTTGTGCAACGCTTTAGTGCCAGTTTTTCAAGTTAAGTAATATTATATAGTAATATTATGTGTCTTTCTGTTTGATTTTTTGGTGATAGTTTCAACAGTTGTTTTCTTTGTAGGCCTCTTTTGCGGTTTCTGTTTTTGCCATTCGAGAAGATGTCGTATTTCTCAGAGGACGAAAACTTCTTGAGTTGAAGTTTTCCATTTTGAGTGGGAATGAAAGCGTAATAATGTAATGTACCTGGTATAGTGACAGCTTTGTCAAATCTGGCTTTCAGTAATTCGGTAGCTAAGGCATGATTTTCTTTGCTGCTGAAAAAAATTTCGGTTTCCTTACAGTTACTCTTTGCTCACTGAAACAAAGCATGGGGAGTGAGTATGTGATTTTTCGGAGAACATTGTAAGCTTGAACGTGCTGCTTGTCTCTTTATATTCGCTCCTATACCATCACATGCACCCTTACCATGAGATGTACCATGGAAGTGCCATTCAGCTTGGATACCAAAATCTTCTTCATGGGCTTGGAGATTAACAAAGCTACTCTTATTTTTAAAATGTTGCCCTGCACCATCAGTGAAATAGTAAATTTTCTTTGGCCTGAAATGAGTTTTCAAGTAATCTACTATTATCTTTTGATACTCGTGAACAGCCACCGTGTCGTGAGCTAAGTTATCAGATATGATTGCGATACTTACGTGCTTGAGCTCTCCATCTTTTTTATAATTATGAAGGCGTAATTCTCAGCGAAATCGAAGCAAATCAAAAACTCCCCGGGCAATAAATATTCCTTCAGGTGAGTTTTTAATTTCAACAGCCTTTCACATAAATCATCTAGGAATTCATCAGTATCCATTACCAGAGTTTTCAGACTACATCGGTCGGTCTGTAACCAAATTTCAAATCTCACTTCATTTATACAATGTTCATCAAAAGCTTTTGTGATGTTATCTTTCAAGTTCGCAGTACCTGGACAGTTTTCACACTCTCCTAAATGACAGGAACTTGAAGAGTTAGGACATACAATAGCATCCAGACAGTCGTGATAATTTGTGAGCACCATGTCAGTATCCTCTGTTAAATGTTGAATATTTATTTCATTTAACATCAACTTGACATTCTCATGATGCACGCAAACGCGCACATTATGAGTGCCACTGCTTCCTGCTAGAACACAATGACGAGGTCTGAGTTTTGTGAATTTCGAAATACTGATCTTCAGGCCTACGTGTTCTGACGTAAATTGAGCATATAACTCGTTGAGATTACACAGTAGTAACCTTTTCTGAACATGTGAACGAGTTCCATCATCATTCTTGATCGACACAAAGTCTTTCATCCCTGGCATCATTCGACTTATGTCATCGCGTTCGTAAAAGGTTTTCACTAGAGTTTCAGTTTCAGGAGTCAATGCTCTTCCTCTTTTTGGATTCGGAAGCGTAAGAATTCCATGCTCTGAAACTAATTTTTTGACAGTTCTTGCTTTTCGCTCTGATGTATTGAACACCTGCATCAGTTTTCTTCGTCCCCAAGATTTTGGCGCAAGCGAAAGAAGTTGAAATTGTTCTTGAAGATCTTTAGAGGCATTGCATTTTTCGATGATTTGATCAAGTACTTCAACACCAGCTTTATGATATTTGTTTTCACACTGCAGCTTGGTGTCCAAGACATCTAAATCTTCTTCGCTGTCACATAGCTGATCTTCATCATCGTCAGAAATCATTTCATGATCCTCATATTCTACCTTATTTCTACCAGAAGGCTCTGCAACATCTCCAAAATTCAAGGATGATGTTCCCGCTGAGTTGATGAGTTGGTATCTACATGAACTGCAAATTCGAGCTCCTTCTGGTAGTGTAGGCAATTTCAAACGCAAGTCCTGGGAAACACAACGGAGTTTAAGCTTAGTTGATTTATGCCTCACTTTTTGAAAAGGATTAATACATTAAGGGCCGGTTCCACCAAACTCGGTTAAATCAGTGGGTAACTGACGGCGGGTTAAAGTTAACGCCATAGTTAAGCTGGGGTTATCCTGTTGTGCGTTCCACCACATTTTTCGTGGGCGCGGTTAACCAGATAGTCGTTTCGAAGTAACTCCTATTTTACTTTAAATCATTCGTGTGATTGGCTACCCGTCGGTCGAATGGAAAGCAAAGCAATATGTCCGTGCGCGCCAAATCCAGGTAAGGTTGGGCCACGCTCGTGTCTACACCAACCTAAAAAAAGTGAATGTTGGTGTATGTTTTGTTCGTGATATATTAATATATCACATATAAATTCAAAAACATCTTTTTCGACTTCGTCATCAGACGATCTCAGAACTTCTTCCAAAAACTCCATATTTCACAATGACAATGCCGTTTTTAGGTTAGAGGACGATTAAGTCGCCTTAACCGATCAATTTTGACCGGTTAGATTTAACTGTGGTTAACGCGAGTTAACCGGCCGCTAAAACGTGGTGGAACGCGTAACTAGGTTTAACGGAGGATTAACTTTTTAATCGAGGTTGGTGGAACCGGCCCCTACTCTTCCAAATTTTAATCACTTTTTCAGAGGACATCGTGCAAAAAGTATTTTTTTTAAATTGAAAAAAAAATTTTTAGAAGAGAATGACCAAAGTCACGATTTTTCCAAAAATACAATTATGAGAATAATAGATAAAGGAGAATAAGAATGAGAAAATGAAGAATAAAATAAATAAATCTAGTGGCAGACAACCATCTAGTGGCAGAAGTAGGAAGTGAAAAATGCGCGGGTAAATTCAAAAGATACATATTCTCACTTCTAATTTTTAAAGCATATTCCCAATTAATTTTACACTGACCGTAATGCAGGCCTTGTTAATTTCACCCTGAAAATGCAGAGAGCAGTCATTCTTGTAGCATATAATATTACTTAACTTGAAAAACTGGCACTAAAGCGTTGCACAAAGATCCTCGGCGTGAGCGCACTAGGGTAAATCGCGCGCCACCCGCCCTATCACGGCATCTTCTTTACGTATCGTTCTATTACTCGAAGACGAATTAATTTGCCACTCTGAAAATTGGGGGTCTTATAGGAAAAAATCTCAGCTTTCTTTTAAAAATATTTTGAAGAAAAAAAAAGTGCCCGTATTTGAAAAAAAGTCAAATTTTTTTTTGATTTTAAAAATTTCGGGTCAAATTTTGACTTTTTCCAAAAATCGTTATCACCACCAGAAAGTTTGTGAAAAAATCTATCAAAAATATTTGAGGTGAAATTTTGTTTGAGGCAATAGGACAAAAGTTACAAACGTTTGAAACTAAGGCTTTACTTGAAAAACCCAAAAATTGTACCCCCTCCACTTTGATAAATAATTATCAAAATTAATTAATTTTTGGTGTGAAGAGTACTATCTAATAGGACTACAATTGGGCCAATTTTCAGCCCGATCGGACAACTTTCATTTTCGAGGTGGGTACACTTCAGAAATTATGCCCCAAATTCAGATCAGGTACCCCCTATCTTCATCCGAAGCCTTGAGCAATCTTCTTATGATTCTCTTTTGGCAATTAACATTACATTGGTTGCAATTTTGCAGTGGAATTCGGTGATAGTTAAACCACTTTCACGGCTTTTAGTGCTTGCATCAAGACTTTCGGATGAGCCGGACAATTATCCACAAATAGAAGAACTTTCCGGTTGTCTTTTTGGCATTTGTGATCAATTTTATGAAGCCAGTTTTCATATATCAAACTGGTCATTCAAGATTTTCTATTGTTCTTATAAAGCACTGGTAAAAACTTGACTCCTTGAAATATCGTGGATTCTTTGATTTGCCTATTAACAATAACACGCAATCATATTATTCTTCTAAATATTAATTTCAGTGCTTTTGGGATTTTTAAGGATTCA